>JACJUY010001070.1:105148-132256 GCA_014220935.1 Platorchestia sp. MABIK | reverse complement strand
CTCGAAAACTAATGAGTTTTGGACATTTTGTCATTCATGAAAATCGATTTATTTTGAGTTTTTGTACCTAAGTTCGAAGTTTGTTCAAAGTAAAAAAAAACACCCTGTATAAGAATTTCAAATTGTGGCTCAAAATAAGAAGGTTTGAAAATGCGGTATGGTCGCGAATCTTGCTGCCAGGAGAGATGCTAGAGGACGAACGGTGCGAGGAGAGATTCTCTTGCGCTCGTCAACGCGCGTGAGCTGAAGACGTTTTGCCCCCCTGCGATTGTGGCATTGCAAATGGATATGTGAATGTCAAGACACAACGATCGCTCGGTTAGGAAAACCGTCCTTTCCTCGAAGACAATTTTTTACAACAAACGGCTTCGAAAAGTCAACCTGATATTATTTTTGGGCACAAAATATTGATTGTTGAAATAAGTTTTACTGCGAATGTTGTTAGAGTCTGAACTGATAGATGGGATTTATTCATGTACAATTTTCATTGAAACAGTGGTACGTATGATTGGTGATTATTCATTTTTAAAATATTTCTAACAGCTGACAATTTGAACTGGAGAAAAGTCGTTGAGCGTTGATCCTAAATTTTAAATTTTAATTTTAAATATTATAGCAAATGAAAATATCAAATGAAAATCCATCTCTGAAAGCGTATTCGTTTTCAGTTAATGGCTTAAGAGAGTTACTAAACGTTTACATAATTCATAGAGTTATCAGTCTCACCAATGCCTGAAATTGGACGCAAAGAAACGTTGAAATTGTGTACTTTCAGGCAATCAAACGCAACACTTGGTCGTGAGTCGGAAGCTGTAAAATATACCAGAATTCGTTAATAAGAATATTTCGTCAAGAGAGTTCGTCAATGACCTGTTTATTTCCCACTCAAATCTAATTGCAAGTTTGACAATATCCCATAGCAGAGCACAAATTCACAAGAACCAACATGGGTTCCGCGTATTTTTTACGTGGGATTCTCTAGCGAGAAAAAGGGTTTCTTGATCCTTTTGGATTTCATTTACGTATGTTCGATAATAATGGGCAGATTCCTACTGTTTTATTAAAAACTGCTCATGAAAAACCGTCATCTCCCTGATGAAAACTACAAAATCCTGTAAAATCTGAATCTTTCCCAGTTTAAAGCACAGCCTTTATCGCATCAATAGATTCACAAAATCATAAGTGGTGTACTATTGGGTCTGTCACACCAATATTATACATAAGTTTTAATTCAAAAGCATGACTTTGATCTGCATTGAAATTAATATGTTTCGCATAAATATGAACCTAAGCTGAGCTGCATTTCAGAATTCATTCAAAGCAACTTCATTCTCCAACAAAGGACCCCATTACTAGAGTCAAAAATCAGCAAATATCTTATCCTCCTTTCCATTTTCTACCTGGAAAATAACCAGCCACTTTAGATCCTCACATTAGCCTGCTGCACTATGAGAATGTGACCGAATTTTCAATCATAAGAAAAAAAAAATTGTCAAGACCTAGTTTCTTAAGTTCTACATAAAACTGAGAAGTTGGCCTGTACAGAGTTGAAAAGCACTTTTTCGGATTCAATACATTCCAAGATGCAATCGGTGTTTTAATTTCCGAGAACTCAACTTAGTCACGATCGGCAATTTCTGAATAATAACAACTTTGAATCTTATTACTTCATACCTATCGTATTTCGAGTTGGATTACTGTTCACATAATTTGTGATACATCTATTTTTTACACTGAGAAACAATTTTTTTAGCGAAATGAGTAATTCTGAGCTTATTTTGCATGTTGGTGAAATGAAAATTTGATTTTAATATTTTTGTAAATTAAGCTTTACATTTTTATATCTGAGAAGGTCACCCTTGACCGATAGTTCATGGACCAGGGGAATAATACATGTAGAGACATATCTCCCTAGCAAGGAAAAAATAATTCAAGCCGATGGTCTCCTGGAAAATGGACCGCCACACTTTTTATAAGTATTAGTTTCATTCGTCGCATCCAAACTCTGCCTTCTTATCAAGCCAATGGCAATATTCCCCTTTTCCAAAGTGATCATTCAAGTTCGAAGTTCTCATTATCCGCTTGAACAAACTTTCTAGCTCAAAAGTTTCGTCCGATTAAAGTCGCCATTTTTAATCCTCTCCTTTCGTTCATTGCCAAGATATGGGAGTCGGTGATAATTTTACTCTGAAAATATTCACTGAAAGTTAGTACCGCCACAAAAGAACTCGGCTTTTAGATATTATTTCACTTTCCCTGCAGTTTGCCATTGTTCACAACACACGAGTGATATGCACTCGACAGTGCTGCAAGTGAAGTAAGTTGTCGGTTCAAATAAATGTGTTTCAGCATTCCAATTGGAAAGTAGACAAAATGACAGTAATATCATGCATGATAGAGATTTTTGTTCTCTATGAGTCATGTTTCTTATTGGAATGTAAACTATTTTCACTGAAATGAACTGTTAATAAGAAAATATGTTTAAATAAGCATATTGATGAAAAGTTTCATCAATCAGCTTTCATTCAATTCGGTTATTCGCTTGGGATTGGGTGTGAGTGTGAGAAAAGAGTGCGAAAGAAGTTATTTCAGAAAACAATTTGGTATTACAACAGTTTTTGTTATCAACATTTATTAATTTGAAAAAGAGATATTTGCTTTAACTAGATCTCAAACACGTAAAATGCAATGAGAGAATGGCTACCATCAAATAAATGCTCATATACATGAGAAAAATTTCAATTTAATCTAAATATTTCATACTTGAGTTCAAAACATAAAGTTGAAAATTCATACAACATAAATGAACACACTTGGCTTTCGAAATCAATCAATATCATTCTTTTCGAGATGTGAATTTTTATCGAGATTGTTCAGGAAGGATGAATTGATAGTTTAGTTCGAGCTTATTGAACCATTATGCATAAAATGTCTGTTCTTGTACATTTTAGTTGCGAACAAACAGTACAGAAAATAATTTCCTTGAATATTAATATTCATGATGCATATTGAACTATTACAAGAAAAACGAAATGCCATGGAATATGAAAGTTGAAATAAAATATGACTAAGTTACAGTGAACAAAAAGATCGCTTTATTAAGAAAGCGAGAATTTCATGAGTAATCGAACTTGTCCGAGATAAATATTTAAAATGTTTTTTCGAGTTGAGACTGAGACTAAATTTTCAATGAAACATCAAGATCTACTGCATCAGATGAAAACGTTTGTCAACATTTGAAAGCCTTTTAAAGCTGTATATCTCCGCATGACGGGATTTATTCATACACAGAACTCAAAAAATCAGCAATTGCAACAATAGGGAGTTATGAAGTTGGTCCTATGAACTTAGGAGCTTACAAAGTTGAGCCCCACTAAAAATTCTGATGCACAACGTGTGCCCAGAACGAGCGCGAAAGTTTCGTTCTGGGAGAAAAATCGTGGATTTTTCTCGGAAACAAATTTTTTCGTTGCCAGGAGCACCGGATTTTATGATAGACTCATAGCAAAAAAAAGCAGTAATGAATTACGTTTTTTCCCATTGATTAACATTAACAGGTTGCCACACATTTCCCTAACATATGTAGTGGTGAAAGGTAGGATCGCAAAGCTTTCACTAGTGAGTTTTTCATTAATATTCACTGGTAACATAACTGCAATGAAAAAATACGGGGATACAAAAAGAACTTAGTTTGATGGCTGCTAAGAACGTTAGATGCGAAAACTTTAATTTTCTTTTTTACCGTGGACTATACACGATAAAATTCTAGATGTTAATTTTAAGAAATATCGTTTAAACTTTTTTTTTGTCAGAAAAATATGAGCAAAACATAAAATGAGACCGGTTTAAGCTACAACTGGTTGAATTTCTTGCTCATTAGCCAACTTTTAATTACCATAGTAATTAGTCACCTATGTGATAAACTGGATTTCAGAAAACTTGAGGAGTAAGAATGAATTGTTATCGTAAAAAGTTTTCGGTAGTGCACTAAATTATGTGGTGTATTTACTCACATATTCATTTTCGTACAATCGTGGAAATCTCGCATTAAGCTTTCCTATGAGATAATTTCAGTACTAAAGCAATGTTCTAGCGTAAAAAATAAATTCAATGGTCTCATGGATATATTCATTGATTTTAGAAGACAATTCAGTTTTTCCGTAGAAACTTAGATAACTTTACAATTTAGTTGTAGCTTGAAGACTTTCAAACATTCTGAGATGAGTTTTTAGCATTACTTTCTAGTATGTGAAGGGAATGGACTAGTCTAGATGCAAAAAAAATCTTACCGCATTTGTTTGATTTCCTCTTTCAATGTACGAAACTCATTTAAGATTTTTTTTACTGAAATTGATTAGTGATGACGAATTTCTAATAAGTAGCGATGAAACCAACTATTCAGTGAATTGTAACTAAGGGGTGAGGAGAAGAATGCTTCAAAACGGATCACCAAAAAATGAGAACAATATTACGCTACAGGTAATTTAACTCGAATTTACACAACTATACACATTGGGAGTACGGATGCACCGGTGCTATTTCTTGAGAGTTTTATTTTCCCACGGTTTCTCAATAATAACGAAAATTTCAAGCTGCATAACTTCATCATGGGTGAAAATGCAGATTCTTACGAACTGGGCGTGTGAATACGAATACATGATTAACAGTGGCTTATTCCTTCCCCTCTTCTGGCCCTGATCAAAACGACTATCTACGCCTGGTGTACACTAATGTATTTTTAGATATATTTTCTCAACCTACTGTGCTGGATCAGAGTTAACCAGCCGCTTGGTTGAAATTGCATCATTTTAACAATCGTTTGATTGCACTGTCGTGCGCTTGATTCTTTTCATTGAATATTGAATCTCAGATTTCTCCCTCTATTCATACTTAAAAGTTTGCTCGACTGCAGTCTCTTTAAAATTTTAAATATAAGACCAATGTTTGTAAAGTTTAACAAATTATAACCCATATTTTCCAGGCCCTTTTTTCACCATTAAAATGGTGTTACGTTAGATCGATTGCGCTGGTAGACATTTCATCAGACAAAGGAAAGCAACTTTACATGTAAAATGAGAATCAAGTATTTGAATTACTTCTAACCCTCCTATCTGTAATTTTATTTCTAATGTTTATTCCACATCTTAGTTTTTATTAGAAACAAGGTAAACTCTTCCAATATCTTAAAGGGTTTAACGAGTACATATAGTTTCAAAGAGGGTTCAGGAAGAATTAAGAAATATCATTCCATGGGTGGGTAGGAGTTGAATTTTGTCATTTGTGATCATACTTTGTTCTCTTCATATAGTGAAGCAAAAATACTATCCATGAAAACTTTAATCATTCACTAATTAGGAGGCTGGGAATGAGTGTTTCAAAGCATCTAAATATGTCATAAAAAACTTTAACCCTAAGTAAAAACACTGCGAGAATTAACTTGTATTTTGTTTACTTGTAAAACCATGAAACTCTCCAAAATTCAAATTTTCTAAATATCTGTGAACAGACTCCATATATCTTCGACGCTCGGGCAGCGAGGCAAAGTGCAAGCATAAGCAAGTGGATTTAAGCCGAGTTTTGTTTACACTTCACCGGATTTCATCAAGCTGTGCCGGCCAGGGCGAGGCTCGCCTCCTGCCCGCCAGATTACGTTGCGTTGAGCCCCCCCAAAAAAGCGTCGTCTGTGGGAGTTAGCGAAGCTGCAACTGCGCTCATCCCGCAGCTCACGCTCAGCTTACGATTTAATCAGTGAAATTGTGTGCCCCTGTGTTCGTAACATAGGTACTAATTTACGAGCTTGACCTTGAAAACATCGCAGTCACTTTCGTTTTCTGCATGGTAATAACTAATTTTTCACACCGATTATTCCCAACACTTATATCCTAGAAGATTGTGGTAGTGACAGATTAGTGATGAGTAAAAGCGAGTAATACTGGTGTTACTACCGACACTCGATGAAAATTTTATATTCCTGTGCATCATGGACGTAAAATGGAGCTCTCAAACTGAAATATCTTGCATGCTGATGAGGAATAGCATAAAGACAACACCCTATATTTTTACCATGTTTGTTGCATGTATTTTCTCTACTTTGACCTTAAAATTTTATAATGGGAATATGAGTGAGAATGAAAATGAAGGGTCAGTTCGTGTTCACAACTCTGGAGTCATTGCGCTATCTTACAGGTTCTCTTGACAGGAGGCCCTGCCTGATTAAATTACCGGACTGAGGGCCCGAAGGGGCCATAAACGTGACGGGGATGCAACCGTGGAACAAATACTACTTTTCTGCCTCGCTCCACGGCAGAGATATACGGTCCCTCGGCCACATTCCAAATTTATGTGAGATTAAAAAATGTTGTAACTGGTTGCTTCTTGTGCTTTTCGAAAGAGCAGGGCAAAGATTTCAGTTTTTGGCTTGCGGGAAATACTTGTCACGTCAATTAGGTCTTCTAATTTTTTTTTATATTTTCATGTATTTGCCGTAACGTACATTCGCAAAATTCTTCTTTAGTTTTTTATTTTCTTTCACTATCCTGAGCAGAACATAGTATAGCGAATCTAATTTCTTCGCCTGAGATTAGTATTTACTCAGATTTCAGGAGCGACGAACCCAATCAGATCAGCAAAGAGATCTGCAAATGAGCCCAAAACGACGACGATCGAGAAGCGTTTCTGGTTACAGGCGCCAACACTGAGGCTCTCAGGTGTTCCATCAGGACTCTCCACGCCCCTCAATAGATCGCAGCAAATGTATCTCGAGTGATGACTGATCAACTACTGCAAAGCATTCTGTCGTTTTCTATTTAATAACCGGAATCAATTTTAACTTCAGTTAAATACCCAATTGAATTGTTTAAGAGGTTTAAAGCATGAAATTGGCATCAGTTTTCACGTGGTTCAACTTGAAATTTTTATTTACCTGTCAAACCTTAGAAGTCAACAATTTTAGACTAAGAGTTAACGTAAACTGAAGGATGCTAATGTGCAGGTCAACATGCTTAAAAAACTACAGAAAAACTACGTCTGTCTACTACGTCCGTCTTTGAAATGAACCGGAAAAATAACGAACGGCTGCTAATACCTACGAACTGCTGCCTGATATTTGATTTTAGTACGATTTTTGTCATGATTGGTTAATTCACTTTCGAAGATATAAATCTGTTTCCAGTTGACTGAACTGGTCTTGTAAGCATGATACAAATGTTTGTGTTATGTGCATTGGATAGTTGTCGTACATCAACGCTTGAGGGTATTTCTGTTGGGACATTGGAGGCTTCTCGGAATGAGGGACAATTTATTTGTCCTCTTTTTCCCTGAGAGATTAATAGAAAAAATCGTTTGACTGATTTACCTCAATTACCAGTATTCAGTTTAAAAAAAATTATTTCTATGTTCATTTCAGAATTTAAAATAATCGCTTAGCGGGTAGAAAAATGTCTAAGCCATTTTGAAAACCTGTGCATAGACCAGCCAGCTGACGTCAAGAGAACCTCGCTTGTGACATCACCTACAGTGTGTCAAAAATATGCCTTTGGACGTTTAAACAAATTCATTTAGATTTAATGGCATGGTTAGGTCCATTTTCCTCATGTCTAGCCAGTATAAAGAGTATTGTAAGCATTTTAATTCTAGACCCCTATTCCTAAAGCAGGAGCCTCATTTCTTAAGGACTCGCATATGAATAATTTCCAGAAAGTATGGTTACTCAAATGAATTTATTTCTGTCTTTAAAGAAGTACGTAACCTTTATGAACTTACACGCAGTTTCAAAATGACAACATGATTTTAATTTCAAATGCATCGATAAAGAAACGAAATCGTACTTTGCCTTTTAAAATTAAATCTACACAAACGTTATAATTGATTCTAAGAAAAAGTAAAAACTTCTGCTGTGAAATTTGATGAAAACTTAGGGTTATGATATCTGCACCATGCTCAATTTCTATGTTAAATTCTTTTAGAGATTACTAAACAACAAATGAATGTTTTTTTTGCAAATTTTCAACTAAAATACTTGTAGATCTCCGCCTTTCCAGGGAAAATTTACTTTAGTGAAAAAATCGCATAATCTAATTTTTTTAAACAATAAACATTTGTTTCAATCTAATTATAGTTCTGTACTCTCTCATGCACGCTACTATCACTCTGCTCGATAACGCATTCACGTATAAGGACAAGAAATTATTCATAGCTACTCGAGGTAGTCATTTTTGTTCAGAGGACATTCCATGAAAAATCCTCAGCTGATTTTGTTTACAAGTCGAAAATTTCGTGTGGAAGGATGACTGAATTTAGAGAATTCGTCATATTGTAAACAACCATAATAATTTCTGATACTGATACATAGGGAGGTATGAAAATATAGTTTCATGCCATATTTATTTAAGCACCGCATCTGTTTTCGTTGAAGAATGTGGCGAAGGGTGATTGTAAATATGGGCTCACTTTTTCGAGATTGTGAAATTATTGTTGGTCCATCTCACGAGCTCATCAAATCTATATTATATAGAGCACGAAATTCATGCAAGTTGCTTAGTAAGTATAGTAGAAAATTTCCCGCAGCTTCTAAAAATAGACCTAATGAGTGAACAATGTTGCAGAAGGGGCTTAGCTGTAAGTATTTTGGTCGAGAGAAAATCCTGAACTATGACGTGCAATAGGTAAAGGAAATTTTTAGACAGTTGAAACTGCCGACACAGAAAATCTTACTGATCTCACCATACACTTATTGTATTTGCAACAAGAAAAGTAAAATAGCAAAAAACTTCATGAAATAAAGTTGTTACATACAGAGCAATTAATTGGTTTAATTTCATTTTATATCTTAATACTATTAAAGTTTTCAAATATGCAATGGTTGGTGATATAATAGCCATGTCGATGGATAACCAGTGAAAGGGAAAAGCATGATAGTAGGTAGCTCTAAGTAGTTTTACCTTCGCTGGAAACAACATAGGCACACATGTGGGAAAACGTGAGTAGGAGTTGTTCATGGAGAATCTCTGTATAAACAAAACTGTCGTTATCGTGACTGTTTTATCCCTCACGACCATGAAGCTCATGAGCATGTTGACCATGAAGCTAATGTCCTGGTTACTCTACAGAAACATAAATTATTTGTCAGAAGTTTGAGACTTTGAGTGTATGGGGAAAACCATCTTTGTAAAGAAAGAAGTCCACTACCATGGGATTGCATTTAAGTTTTTCTACACCAGAACCTAAAATAAATGTACCAATCATGAACGTTATTAAAATGCAACCAATAACAATTTTAGCTCAGCAAAACGATGGTAGAGATTTTCAACTGTAGGAAAGATTAGCGTTCAGCTTGACTCAAAAACTAAAGGTTCATTCCTCCATTCAATTTTTTAGTGCCGGCTGGAAAAGTTCGAAATGATTTCAGTGGTCGTGTATAACTGTTGCAGGAAAATCTGAAGCTGGAAATTGGTTGACGAATGCTGTTATTTTTTCCCTTTTGCTGTAATTTATTTCTGGATCGCGTGGCTGCTTTCCTGCGATGTGATGAATTCTTTATGAAGTTAAGCCGATGTTCGAGATTACGTAGATCAATTAAATTTTCTTAGCCAGCAGGAAAGAGATTGGCTTCATTCATCTTTACGAAATCATGTTTGACTAGTGACAGACTTTTAGCAGACTTACCCATAGCAAACTACTTAACAACAATGCAGCAATTACTGCTAACTAGTACTGCAATCAGCTCCGCTTTGAAAGGTACTTAAGCCTGAAAGCGATTATTCTCAGTGAACTGAGGCAATTAATGTCCTGTCGCATTATGATAATGCTCATTGTCGTATACAGTTTGGTTCACGTGATATCTCTAGACAGTACGAGCTTCGTCGGAAAGTTAAAGTTTTTCGAAAATTTCTTCATGTTTGCAACATATTACGTTATTATTTTGTGGGATTAAAATAGTTATTCTTGTCACGATTTGTTCAATGAAATTGTAATTTTTTGCGTTCATGAAGAATTAAGGGGCTAATTTACAAGCTTAACTTCGAAGGCACTTGTTTTTGACACTACGCTCACCTTGTTCAAAACATCAGTATTAGGTGTTACTTCATTAGGTTGTGGTAGTGACTGATTTGTGATAAATAAACGATGGTGAAGTTGGCGTTAGAAACGCCAAAACACATACTTTATGTGAGTGTTCTTATGTTGTCATAAAAAGGTTGAACTCTCATTGATTTGAAATTTCAACCTAAAGTCATAAATTTTGCAAACGTGGTAATCATGAAGTGAACAAAGACAACCATAAATCGATGAAGATCACGCTAAAAAATTATCATTAATCATATTGATAACATTTAATTCAAGATTTATAATATCTAATATAACGCAGTACGTTCATTTGTATCTGATATTACGGACCTATAAAAACAGTAAAGTATCTAAGTGGTTTCGTGTTGTTCAAAAGATTGCTGTCAAAAAAACAGCAACTTAGATACGATGTGTAGCGAGAGTTAGATCTAAAAAAGTGATGACTGTCTATCAAAGAATTTGCGTTTAGTTGAGGTTTGCGCAAAGCAGCTATGGTAAATGACTCAAATTAAAATACAGATTTAACCAGTACCTGAATTCAGAAATAAGAATCATAAAATTGCCTTGGCCAAAACTGCTACCTCAAATGGGATGAGGATCCTGAATGAAGTTTTTAGCGACAACAGATTGTGATCGTGATCTGTAATAACACCAGTTAGAATACTTCCAATATCTAGCTTCAACTATACCTACCAAGAAAATCATGACCAGAAACCTATAGATGCAACTGCAAAACGTTTTACACGTCTCGTGGGATTTGACAGAAATTTCAGGGATTCAGCCATCTTTAAGCCAATGTTCAGCGTAGCCTTCAAAGCTCCAATTTTTGGCTTTTTTGAGCTTGCGAGTGCGGTGAAGGCCAGTACCGTAAAACATTTTCGTGGAAGTATAACGTTTACACCCTCAGAAATAGATTTGTTAGATTTCAAAATTGTAATAAGTTTCCAACAACCGAAATATTTTCACATCTCTTGATTCACTGAAATGCGAGGAATTTTAAAACGTGAAAACAATTTTACTAATAGGGATAAAAGCAGCAACAATTTTATTGCGTTTGATTTCCAATGCCTATTTTTCACTATTTTGTAACACAAGTTGAAAAACACATTGTTTCTCATTCCAAATGCGGTTTTTGATTTACGGTTCTAAACTGAGTTCGAACTATTTGATAGGCGTTAAGGTTTTTTCAAATTTTTCTGCCTCTCTACGTTAATCATGATTAATATTCCCTCCGCTGTATAATCAATACTATATTGTCGACATCTACTCTCAAATTATTTAGGCTCAGAAACCTGATGTAAAAGTATCAGACCATCTAGGTAGCTATAGTTGAAAAGACTTGGATAGATGCCTGCCAATAATGGGAAACTCTTCACCTCTGTATCATGTGATTTTATTGCTACATAAAAGAAACTTTAAATAAGCAGTAGCGGAACAGCGGGAGAGAGCACTATAATAAAATTGGTCAGAATAATTCGGAGTCCCAAAAAACGAAAAAAGGTGATCTTTAGGTAACCCCAAAAGCAGACAAAAAGTACAAAACACGATAGGTGCAATTTGCTTAGATCAAGAGTGAACTAGTATGTGCGACAGCTCAACTAGATCTCCCTTGTTGAGATAATCCAGCCAGGACTTGTTCTTGACTGAAGCAGTCGATAACGTCCTAAATATTTTCTTTTGAAGAAAGAGAACGTCTGAATTAAATGTTGCATTTCATTGTGGCGGAAGAGACATCAGGCATTCGGCTGTTTTTGGCAATTCATTATTTTTAGGCACTGTGAGCTATTCCTAATTATTATCTATTCCTAATTATTAAACTAGTGTTTGAAAGATAGCTCGTTGTATTTGTCGCTGTTGATTAAAATGATTGGGACAGACACTTTCTGCCGTTCACTCCCTAATTTGATTTTATTGAAGCGCTCCTCAGCCGAATAGTGGTGTTCGTATACCAGCGTATCTCAACGCAGATTGCACTTAAGTGCTCATTAGCTAGCTAAAGACAGTGTAGCCCATTCCTGTGGCACGAAGTTACTTATAAGAAAGTATAAGCAGCATTACCGAACATTATTTCATTCTAACTTAATATAGCTTATTTCTCAGGGTCATTAAATAGTAATTAAGGTAAAATAGTATAACCAGTGTACACCTTTATGAATAAAATGAAGAAAGTGTCTCATGAACGAGCTGTGTAATTAAACATTTGAATCCACAATCACGACCAGTAGTTCTTGGCATAACTGGGAAAATAAAAATCTTCTTAGCACAAACATTCAAGTTCAGTAGCATTAGGAGGGATAAAAACCTGCAAATCACTCCATTAGCTGCCACTTTTGAGAAAACGCCGACATCAATGAACACAAAAACAGATGGAATTAATTTTATAAAAAATAACATTCCACTAATAACTGGTTTAGTGAAAAAGTAGGGGTTTGCGCATATGCTTTAGTGTAGCAGTAGCAACACATTTATGAAAATCGAGGAAAATTGCGCTGCTCAGGCAACCTGAATACAATTCATCAACTCAACAAGGCAACACCCTAAACTGCAGGCATCTCTATCACAGATTGAGATGCACCGTTTGTGACATCCAGCAGTTGTGAGACATGGTGCATTAGCGAGCACATCATAACTCCGGCGTCTGCTATCTTAGATTAGCCATTGCCGTGACAGCACGTAAGTTGAAAGCATGAGTTAGCACGAAGTTGAAGGAACCTAAACAGGACAAACAAACAGGAACAGGAAATTTGACGTCCATCGATTGGATTGGATGAGATCCCGTTCTATAGAAGTGGAATCGCCGCAAGCGATTGATGGTCAGTGTGACAACGTTGCTCTCTGGGATAATTATTGTGACAAAAGGAGAAGGTCTGTAAATTAGGACGAAAAATTTCATCGCCCCTACTACGTTCATCTGACTCACTAGGTGCAAATCGGGCAATACGCCCATCCATGATGATGTGAAATTTTCAACTTCAGGTTTCTTCATCTGTAGGGTTTTCTAATATTATTTCATTGAAAGAATTGACCCATTTTGGACGTGTCAAAATAGAAAAAAATTAAATGATGCAACAAAAATTAATTCATTTTCTTTCGCCTCAATGTTCAGGCAAAGAAATGAGATAACAATCCCTATAGACACACATCTGTAGTGTACCCCGGCAGTGCAGCAGCAGATTTTGAAATGTAAACCTTTAAACTAATTATCGACCGATGGTTAAAGAAAACACAAGTTCTGGAGATTTTCCCTAGTAAATGAGTTAGCTCTTGTAATGAACTCGTGTTTCTTTAAGTGTGAATTTGAACTATTTTATTTATTCAGGTATATCAACCCGTGCACGAGTACGTGCATCGTGTCATCAATGTATTTTTCCCGAATATTATTTGATTGGACTTAAATTCACGTTTAGATGATTTACATTTCAACCTGTTCATAGAAAACTGAAAAGTTAATTCAGATTGTTAATGCACTATAACTCAATTTACTAGTAGCTCCTACTGTGTTTTGCTCCTACTGAGATTCAGGCACTGTTTTAAAGTTTACAAATTAGGCCAGGCCCTGAATCACGCTTGAAATAATTTAATTCTGTTAACTTGGTAACCTATAATGAATGCGCCATCATTTATCACAAAACTGGAAAAAAATGATCCACAAACAAACACTATCACCAGATGCCCATTGAGATGCATTGATGCCGAATTGCTGATAGAGGAAGAGGAGAAACTGGAAGAAAATGTTATCTGACTTCAAATTATGCAGACTTCTGGATCCGGTAACAAAATCACCGAGGATTTGTGTGCAAGGCTATTATGGGATGAATTGTGAATCGTCTGCGAGAACACACAAGCCGATTATTATAATCGATACTGCATGGAATCTTCGCGCAGAAGGACGCCATCTGAATCCTCTACAAGTAGTTGGGCAGCTTCACCTTCAAGATCGGTGCCACCCACTGCGCCATCATTCGATGCGTTAACTATTCAAACTTAATACATTTGTAATCGATACTCTTGCTTCTACATTCTTCTTCGCCTGCCATTCTAAGTTATTGCGGCAACAGAAGTAAAGTTTTTATATTATCATATAAAAACACTCCTCTTTACCGCTCACTTGATGCAATTTTCAATCACACAACTTCTTCATTCAACCGAACGATTGTCGTACTTCAACCCCAAAAATTCTGAATATCTATCCTACTTCACTTAAAGATCTGAAAACATCAAAATGCACTCAAAACTATGTCCTATCAATATGTGACCAATTACCAGTCATGCTACCGTTTGCGTCTTCCTTGCACTACAGAAGGCGCACTTGATCTCAATAGCTATCCTAGTTTTAAGCAACGGACGGGGCTTTCTTCTACAAAATTCCAAATCTGCCTTCAACTCCTTACAATTTAATTCCAGATACTTGCACTGAAATCGTTCAATACTTATGGATGAAAATGATTCGTAGTACCTACACAAACAGTAACCCGTAACACGAATCCGTTTTCCGCTTATTTCAGTTCCAGGTCCTCAGAGGTATTTCAGCCTAGGTTCAACTCCTTTTAAGTGTCTTTCATGCTCCTTTACTAGTCCAAAGACTTTATGCCATTATTTGTTTAGCTTTCACTACTGTACATTCACAGTATTCCCTTTTTCTTCACTCAAGACATTTATTAACATATTAACCCTCTCTTCTCGAGCAAAATATTTTTGAAACCCGCAAAAGCATCATTCGTGAGCGCAGCGTCTTTCCTTGCTGAATGTCTTTAGATTTTTTGACTGGAAGTTCTTCCTCGCATTGTGAAAGCAGTATTTTGAGATCAAATGTAATTTATCCCTTTTCTCACGTTTACTTTTTAAATCATGATTAAAAGAGAGAGGAACCCATCACTCTCGGTGCATGGATTGAATCCATTCTCGCGATATTCTATGAATACAACGATTGTTTAAATTTTTCATTCACAAACGGACAAAACTGCTTTCAATCTGTCATGATCCCTCTCCTTTTTGAACGAATACGTGGGCTGCGATCCTATTGACAAACCCTTCAGGTAGAGTAAGTCACAGAATGTACCTGGAGATCTTGTGTAGGATTAATTTTCTACTGTGGGCATTTTCAATCGCTCACTTGATGTGTCTTCATTCTAAAAACTGGCTTGACAAATCTAGAACAACGTTTATAAATGTTCTTTCCTAGATTTCAATAACGATTGATGAGCTTCTATTTTATTCAGAAATATTATTTCTAACTTCCTTTGTCGTGAACTTAGAGGATAATACCGTCAGTCATGGAAAATACCGCTAGTTAAGAATTACCTCGAATCAAGACAAAAGTACACTTTCTTCTATTGAATAACTAGTTCCGACACATGCTGCAAAAGTCATGACTATGTTTTCTCAAGCCTTGATGTTGATGTAACGATTTGCTATGCGTGCTGCGAAATGCATCACAATGTCTCGTAAAATCTCGAAATCGATGACCGCACAAGAAGTAGCAACAGGAAAAGTTTAGGCAAAAACAAGACACTCAAAGAATAGGAAAAGTTCTAAAAATATAAAATAATTTAAAAGCAGTACAGTAAACAATGAACATACGGATGTGAATGTTAGAACTGATTTTTATTTAAATCATTTATGATTAAAAATTTCAATTTGCATGATCGATCTATATTATATTCTAAAACTTCTACAATTCATTCTCGTCTTTGTCATCGGTTTTATATTAATATTTGTGAGGATACTTGCTGAAGAGGCTGAATTAGTGAGCTATTAACGAATCATTCATCACCGGCATTCTCATCAAAATTCAATTTCGTGAACCCTGCCATCTTCTATTAAAATTAATTTTTCTTCTGATTATGAAACTTTTATCGAATTCACATTATGTAAATGCGCATTACACATTGTTTAGGATCATGTACTTCGTAATTGTTTTTTAACGCATGTTTTTTATTATCAGTATAATTTCAATAACGCTCAAGACAAATTTTGTCCACCGTGAAATAATGTGTCAAATTAAAAATACGTTTTCAATCAATAGTGATGTTTATAATCCTTCTGGGAAGTAGATAATGAGTGTGACACGCTCTGCAACTTTCAATCATTGGCTTTGGTGTGTAAATAGTTTTAAGAACACTCAGAGTAGCACAATACAGTTGCTTCCAAAGGAAAACAATGAAATGGTTCTTTCGCTTAACACAAAGCGGTATAATGAACTTCATTGATTGGACAGATCTGTAAAGCATTATTTTATTTCTTGATACATCACGATTAAGTTTCTGTAGTTTTTCTATGATGAGCAAATTATTTTCATCGATGTTTCTGAAGAAATTTAACTTATAAACCTATATAGTGAGCAAAAGTATTCATTCACACACATCACTGATCAACGAAAATTTAAATTGTTTTGAATAACAAAAGGGATTAATAGTTCACAATGTATACCGATGGTGAAAAAAGTCAGCAGTCATCTTCTGAAGCTGAATTAAAATAAGCGATTTCTGCAAGTTTTGACATGGAATTAATCTCTGCAACAAGCTAAATGATTTTTGATGCAAGGCTATTTTGAGATTGTAAGGTGAGTTCACATTACAAACCTGTGTAGAAACATTTCAAAGGGAGTAATGAACAGATGTGTTAGATCTTTTTAGTTCTGCGAACTCTGCATTAATGAGCAATCAGAGTTTTGGTATTTCTAAGAATTGGAATTTGGGGATTTTCATTCCGCCACTTTGTTGTTCATTATAAAGAACTGGAAATTAAATGAAACCCCAGTAAATTTTCCAGGATGTGGTGCATTCTAGAAAACTCCACGAATCAAGTTGGACAACTTGTGGGTTTTTGACAAGGGATGAACTTTGAAAAATTCGTCATGTTACTGCAACACAAATCTGTAGAAGAAAACAATTCGCGATGAACTTTAATCGGCAAAAACTTCTCAACGCCTATTTCTTGAAATCCCATTTAAAAATACCATTTGAAACCAAGATTGAAGTTTGCAAAATAAATTTGGGAAACAAACAAATTTTTGTTTCCACAAATTTTTGTGGTCTGGTGAAAGCAGAGAAGAAATTTACGACCATGATGATGTCACTCATGTTTAGAGAAAAAATGAAACAACCGACTATTACTGTGGAGACTGTGAATCATGATGGTGGGAGCTTAATGATATATGGATTTGCTTTGCGTGCAGTGGTACAGGACAATTTGAAATTATTATTGGCTGTGTTTGGTGATGATAATTAGATACAGCGTGCAGCTTTTATAGTTGTGTGTGAATGCGTTAAAACGTAAATTTTTCGATCTAAACACTTGTTTTATCTCAAAGTATGTACAAGATACAAGCCTAATAATTTTCAAAAATTTTATTCATTCAGTTCAAACGCTGAAAAAATTTGCTTTGAAACTACGTTTCATCAGTAGCATGATGAATAAGTATTTAGTAAAATGTAATCATTCGGAATGTTATTCCTCGGAACTCTTCAATGCTGAGAAAATATAATTTCTGAAAAAGAGGCTTTTCAATTTCACAACGAGAAAGTTCTCAGACATCGTCATTCTGCATTACTCTTGTTTCTATGAACCCATTGTTTAAATAAAATACTCAGCGTAGATATGATTCCTAGTACAATTTTAACCTTTAAGCTTACCCCTGCAATTGACTGCCGGTAAGAAAGAAATGCTGCTAGCCAGCAATAAGTGTTGTTTTTTATGGGATGGCCGAATCAAAAATGTGTCCCAACTCAGAAGATAAATTTGAAGAATTATGAGTTGGAAATACTTTAAATAAGTCTTATATTCGTGGCGTATGAAACGTAATTTACTGAACCACTGTGACTAAGAAATAAAAAACATTCACGAGTTGGTACGAACAACGTCATGTCTCACTGTATCTCTCACCACAAAATCACTCTATTTCGTGTACGTGCGTTATATGTAGTGCATAATCGCTTCAAGTTCTCTCGTAAAAGAAAAATGAACTAAGGTGACGCCTGCCAATAAAATAGTGTCAGTATTGTGGATTACTTAAAGGGCATACATTTTATATTTCATAACTATACTTAGAGATGTTTTTACTGCTGCGGTTTTCTCTTCTCGTTGGCTGCAATAAGTCTGGAAACCTAAAATGAACCTAAACAACGAAAATGTTCTAGAGTCGCAACGGCATTCCAACGGTTTACGAACATGCGTTTTAATAAACTCTCCGCGTCGGAGCCTTTACTTGCTTCCGACATTGCGAGGCCATGTCAATGGCAATTTAGTGTTGGCACTGAGTCGTCTAACGAGTAGGTGCGGGCTCGTTGTTCACCATGCCATGTTGGCGAAAGCGCCCATTCTCAACGTGGGACAGCACGGCTCGGAGTTGTGTAGTCATGGAAACCTGCCGTGGCTGGCGTTTCGGCTTCCTAAAGTCTGGATTGTGCGAAAATGCTTTTCGTATTCATTGCGTATTTTTTGGAAATTACAATTACGTAGGTATAGCTCATCAGAATCAACATTGAGTTTGATAACTCCAGCTATCGAAAACGAGTAGAAATCATTAGGAAATCGCATCTTCCAACTGAAATACGAAATCTTTTTTCAGGACTTTACTTTCGGGATCTCAACGGGAATTTTACCCTGATGACATTTGCTGAAACGATACATTGAATTGCACATGGCTTTCGATGCTTTTGATCTCCTTTCTGCACGTTCGTTTTGTTGCGTTGTCATTCTTTGGTTCCGATGTTGTTTCTTCAAATTATTTAGCCCTATCCTGCCCCAATCAATTGTCGCACCTTGAAAAAATTGGGAAATAATGAAATCAATCAAGCCTAATAGCTACCAAACCACCGTTCACATTAATTACATCTTCTATTATTTAGAGCTTAGATTTTACAGAAATTCCCAAACAAGCTCAAAGAATATTAGCCCAAAGTACGCGGAAACGATGAGAAAGATCCGCCGACGAAGAAGGAAGATGCGTTGAGTTTTGCGGCTCCCTCTCCTGTTGGCCATTCAAATTTTCGGTATAACTTAGATCAGAACTGTGAAGGCCATTCCATGAGAGAAATTGATCCCTCCACAGTCTAACTTTTTGGCCAGAGCATACATGTTATTCACCGCCCAAGCGATTTAACTACATGGGCGGCGAACATGCATGCAGGCGGCGAAAAAGATAGACTGGGTCGCGATCCGTGAACGAATTATACCCTGCATTAGGCCCGTGGATGCGAGCGCTGTCGTCTTGAAAAATATACCAAAAACATCTGCAAAATAGAAATCCAAGACGGCTGAACTTGGTCGCTCAAAATTTTCCAAAAATCGTGAGATTTCGTTTTTTCTGCTCAAGATCATTACACTGCCCCGAGAAGCCTCTACAGTACATTCGGAGCGGTGCATGAAGGATCCGAAGCTCATGGGTTTTCATTTTATTTTAAAGTTATAGGGGATGTTTCTGTTGCGTCGCATTCAAGCACTTGCACTAAATTCTGGCCGTTTCGTTCAATTAACTTTAGTGCACAACAGGTTCCTGGTGACGGCTCAACTCTTTTATCCCATCTCCTTCAGTTGTCGAAGCATGGGGCAAGAAGAATTTTTTTTCGCACGTCAGCTGAACAGGCTAATCTGCTGCAACATTTTTCTGTCTGCTTACTTTTACCAATCATTTCAGAGAACGCCTGTCACGACCATTCATAATTTTAGCTTTGCCCTTGTTAACACCGAATGACTCCTCTTCCGTAACCTGTATTTTTTGACGGATAAAATATTCCCATCGAAGTTTTATGTTATTTAAATTCCGTTTGAGAAATTTATTTCATGAATTTCCAAGCCTGCCGGAAAACCCATTACCTGTTCTTTGTCGGAAGCAGAGGTGAGTTTTGTAGTTATTTTTCAAGTAGGATTTTTCATGCTTGTTGTTGCAGAGAAAGCAGATACTGGACTGATTACCAGTACGCTGAACACAAATGTTGTCATTACCTCTGCTTTCAAGTTGTTTTGAGGAAAGCTGTAAAAAATTTTTAAATGTTATTCATATTTTACCTACGTTCTACAAACTTTTAGGCCAGGCCTTGAAACTAAATACTGTAGATGTAACTTGTATAGAAAGAAAAGGCTGAGCTTAAAAAAATTGAATAAAATTTTCAGAAGTGCTAGGTGTAAATTATACATATATATGTCACGAGTAACAAAAAAGAACGAACAACTCTTATTTCCATTTCAAGCGAAAAATGAGTTAGAAGATATAAGTTTTCGCTTCAATCTTGTTTTGCCGGTTTATTTTTGGGCGAGACGTTCAGGGCTAATATTTCAAAAGATGACTTCCGGTTCTTTGAAGTAGTCAGGACTAGCATCTACATTATGACCGATTATTAATCAGTTTGTCTTTCTACAATACGAACCTTTCGAGGTCGAGTCTGCTGAGGTAACTTTCTGCAGCATGCGACAGAAAGTTTCATGGGGCTCCACATTGCCTTTTTTTGACAGATTGCTTCAGAGCTTCAGTTCCAGTGGCTTGGAGGAAACTCAGGTGTTAAACTTCGAAATGAATTCCACAGAAAAAATTCATTGGACTTAGATTAGGCGATGAAGGAGGTGCATTTCCTTAATCCACCACCTCGAAAACCAGTACTGACACTTGTGTTTCAGCAGACAGAAATGAACTAGAGATGTTTTTTTTTGTTAATGGACGGCTTCTTTTCGATATTTTTTTCCTCAGACTCAGCAGTCGAAGTTGATTTTATGTTCAACGCCCAAATTCCAGTTCATTTTCGGTAGTTTAACAAAAATCAGACGAGGCTGACATGCTTGAAGATCACAGCGCACTCTTCCAACGATGCGGATATTTAAACATCAGAAATATCTTCATCGAAAACCTACGAGGCCTGAAAAAACTTCTCCATTGCTGTGACATTCAGGTACCTCTACCTTCACCTTTTCATGCAAAATAAAGTGAACGAAAGTGAGTTTGTTATTCAAAATAGAGCCGGTAATTTGATAGAGCAAAATATTGTGTGAAAATGAAGTAAAACTGAGTTCAAATACGCTGTTTTGGCGTCGCTTTTCCATTTCGCGTGTCTCGAAATCCCAAAACAAATTGATTTAGTGCATCAGCGACGCTGGGGCTGTTACCCCATGTGCGTCTTAAATTGATAAAAACTTCCCCATCAGAGCTATTACCCACAGTCGGAAACGTTAAGTCGTGCCATTGTCAATTTAGTGTCGGCGCAGAGTTATCCAAAGATTCTCCAGAAAACAGGATGCCATCTGTGATCAAGCGACCCTCGATCGTGTTCTGAAAAACTTTTTCCATATTGCCAGTCATTTTTCCTTCAATTTTTTGGTGAGTTGTTGATGCTTTTCTATTTGAATGATCAAGGGTTTTTTGGAGAAGTATCTTCACTTTTTTCTCCTCACATTCATTTCATTGACCGTATTCTGCTACGACCTTTCAGTATTTCGCTTCAATCTTGTTTTGACGGTTTTATAGCATTTTTTTTGGGGGGGTGACGTTTCAGGGCTAATATTTCAAAGTCGATTTCCGGTTTTTAGAAGTTCTTCAAAACATCACAGAGAATGATAAACATTTTTGGCAAACTTGATAATTTGACAACTTCTGATTTTCTTTCTCAGAACGAGTTATTTCAACAGTAATTTACATTTAGCCCTCATTTTCCGAAATCGATCAGATAGAGCTAATAATTAGAAATAATGCTGGTTGTTAACAATTTTTTAAATACCAATTAATTTTTGATTACGTTGTTAACAATGAGTGCGGAAGAACTTTTCACGCGCAAAATTGTTGTTTAAACCAAAGATACATAACAATGCTAAATTACGCAACGGCCACTATCAGCAAGAGTAACAAAATCATGAGTTCTCACGTACTGAATTTTGAATCTATTACTTTGTGAACACTGGTAAAAACTTTTTGGTGACATTGCTATGAAATGAGTTACGCTACTTCGTGGGGCAGCTGTGAAAGATAACAGCATAATATGAAATAATTTTAGCACCAGTTAGATACTTTTAAGGTCTTTCAGACCACACGTCACTCTAAATCAATGTCACAAATTTATTTTTGAAAAATTTTTCGCACCTTTTCGAAAAAAAATGATAGGTCGTATGTTTCGAGCTCTCACTAGAGATTTTAAAATATCTGCATAAATGCTTTTCAGCTTATTTTTGCAGAACTGTTCAGAGACGAATAAGTCATGAATAGCCTTTTTTGAGGTTAAACATGAAAGGAAGGGAAAAATTCTGTTTCAACTAACTTCTGAAAAACGTAAGTTTTTAGAAAATCTGTACAGATTTTTTGTTGCACCAGCCCAGAAACTCGAGGAAATTATGGCTAATACCGCATTTGTACTTTTCTCTATAATGATCAAACTTCTACAACAGAGATTAAACCTTGTCATTAAAGAGAAAGGGCTCTCGCTCTCGTTACAGTCGGTTAGGAAACGAAGGAGCTTTGTTACATGATCTGAAGTTAGAAATCCTTAATTACCTCTGCTCAAATTGAACCAACGTTCTCAAAACGAATTTCTTCTCAAAAATTAGGTCCAATTGCTGGTAGGGATGAAAATTCGGCGTACTCCATGACACGCAGTATAACTTTCGCTTGGCTTTTACTACATCCAAAGCTAATCCTACTGAACAGATTATATCCTAAAAAGTGTTCATCTGAAGCAGATTATGTTAAAAACCCTATTCGATAAAACCGAATGTCAGGGCTACAGTAGCAGCGACAGTACAATCATTCGTTGATTATCCCAAGGTTCTCAATTTTCAAATGATCAGCTTTAGTCACTGCTTTACATGCGTTATTCAAGAGAAACATTTTCTGGAAAAAACGTACCTTGCAACTAGAGAGAAGTGAATACTTTAAGACACTTCTAATGAAACATGGGGCGTTGTGTAGACACAATAAGCTTTTTCAAACGCCTATCTTCTATACAGTGAAGTTCGAATCCGAAGAGCTTAATTAGTATCTGTAACTCAGCAAAGTGTTCGTTAAGGAGATAGAGGCCTAGACGGACGAAGCAAGAGGGTATGAACTCTTGTCTATGGTTGGTTTTGCAATTAGTAAAACTGCGTTTCTCAAAAACACCACTTGTTAAAAAGCTCGGATTAAAGGCTTTTCAAGGACTAAAGACAAGGATAATGTTTAAAATTTTGATGAGAAAAAAATCTGTTCAAAACTTGTCATATGTGATGCTCAGCAAATGTGATCCTGTTTTTAGAGCCATTACGGTCAGCTGTATAGAGAGCGTTCACCTCCTATTGACGTGGCTGTCGCTCAGGTGTCACAAAACATTCTCATGATGACAAAAGGAGAAGTTGAAAACAAAATTTGAGACTCTTATTGAGTTCCTAATGAAGTCAAGATCACATCTTCAGCCTACTGTAAGTTTCCCGAATCCGTCTTTGAATTTGAACGGATCGATGACCTCTGGTTGACGCGGAATCGAACAGTATTGAAATAAACCAACTGAAAATGGAAGCAATGTGGTGGTGGTGGCCAATTGTCTGAGAAAATGGATGACATCGAGAGTAGGGTCAATGCTGGATAGAGTTTGTGAAATTTATCGACAGTCCTCGTCTACTGTCACACGTGCATTATGCAGAACTACAATTCCATATTCCGCTCTGTAGGAATATATTGATCCGATTTTTGAAGACTTACAGTTGTCTATTTTCCCAAACAGAACAAAAATATTGCGATTTAAATTTTAGACTGTTTCTTACGTACGTGGTCGTCGGATGATTTCTTAGAATTTTATATAATTTATAATTTTATTTTTTTGATATGTTCCGATCAAATGAACACACCAAAACAATTAAAAAGCTTGTTTCTGAACTTCAGATTCCTATTTCTAATTCTAGACGATTCATCTCTATGTTTAACGCAGGTATAAATTGTTTTAAATATTTTTCCAGCTATGGAACATGGAATAAGTTTCGTGTTAAAACTGGTTCTAAAATTGTGATTTAACAGCATGAATATCACAAAAATTATATAATAGCACACATTCTTCCTTTACTTACTTTCAGGTATTTTACACTAGTGATTAAAGTCCTACATCGTTATCGAAGGTCCTCTTTATGACTATACATTACTACATATCTAATCAAATTTTGATACTTAGTTTTAAATTTATTTTTACACCACCTACACACACTACAGAAACACACTTCTACTTAATTGTATTCCAAGTTCAATGGTAAATCCACGTAATACTTCACACTAAATATTCATCTTCGTTATTCAAGTATTTCAAAATTCTAATTCATCTAATGTGAAAGATTAAAACACTCGGAAACCTAAATAACATTCCTCAGCATCACACAGCTGGGCAATACCCTGATCAATAGAATCGAGGTATGAATTCGTTGCACAACTACAGCATTTCCATGCAGGACCATGAAGGCATGGACAGCTAATGCTAATTCATGCCCATTAAATCAAGAATGCTGAGATCACATAACCTCCAGATATGACTCAATCATGCTTGTTGAACTGCTTTTGAATGAGATATCCACAAATTTACAATGCATCAAAAAATACTCGCTTTGAAAAACGTACTGCAACTAGCTTGAATCATTTCAAAATTCTTATAAAACATTTTTTTAAATTGACTAATGAAAAACAGGTACATCAAAATAGCCAAGAAAATAAAATTAATCAGTGTCAATAGTTATTAAGTATTTACAAACATTAAACAATACATCATGCAATACATGTCGATTTTTGAAATACTGCATGGCACTGCACAGCTGCACGCAAGGATATAATTTGATACATGCATGCATTTCAATAGTCTGTTTGTTTGGTTTCAGACGTGTAGTCACGCCAAAATAACGTTAAGAAACGCGGTCACTTCTCACATGTCGACCAAATCTTATTCAGAATTATCCAAGGATCTGCAATTTCACGCCGATATTTCCTGGTCAACTTTGTCGAGTTCAATGATTTGTTAGTCCACGTTGGAGACTCGATGTTGAGGTGAGCCGAGACAGCCAGCTGTGCCCTCAAAGTTCGCTTGATCATCTCAAGCACCTGATAAATCAGAGACACGCTTCGCATCTTTTAGTGTTGATGCATACCTACCACTCGTCGTATGACGCACACCGCAGAGATTGTTTCACTTATTTTTGCTTTCTCTCTTGAGTTATTAACTTGCACAAATATGTCCACCTCCACTTCGCAATAGAAATGACCAAAATTTATCAACTTGATAGAGCGTTTTGTTACTTTTTCCATCCAACAAAACTCATCACTTCACTCGTTTTGAAATTTTTTCAGCTAGAGGTTCGCGTTGTGAGCTAAGCCCATCTCAAGTTCATTGAGTAAAGGATGAGTAGTGAGTTAGCAACTAGAAGTTCAATTCAATCTCAGTTGTACGTTAATCCCAATGTTGTTGGAAATCACTGCCGGCACTCGTGCAGATTGCCGCAGCAAAGGCCCTCACAGCTCAGTTCAGCTCAAAAGAACGTTTGCGTCAAGGCCCGTCGTCACAGAATCTTGAGCGAAAGCCAAGGCGGCCGTGTGGCCGGGGTAAACTGCTCCATTTCACGCAGGACATTTGCGTCAAGGCAGCTATGGGGGATCAAACGAACATTTTTCCACAATTGCTGTACAGCGTCCGTGCTGTACTCCAAGAATGATGAGCTGTTAAACACTGAACGCGATGATTTTTCGCGGCGATCATTTGTAATAGCGATTATGGTGTTATGAAGACAGGAATGACGTTGTTGAAATGGGTTAGTTATCGAAATTATTCAACTAAATTATAAAAATGACTATAACCAAGCATTAGGCAAGATCAATTGCTATGAAAATCACAATATCAAAACTTTGTCATTCACGCAAAAAAACACTGGAGACACTGATAGCCAGTTAGTCATGAACGGCAAACCACGGAAAACAATTGAAATTAACCTGACAGAGCAAACCAAGCAGACAGGCCATGAATTTAGTGAAAAAAATCGAAAATATATAAAACCATGTCGCTTCTAATGGAACAAAATGAGTGAGGAAGAAATACAGAAAAACTTGACAGCGTCCTTTGACCGAACAACCCGTACTACTTCGTTCTAAATGAGTACACACAATTTCTATTACCGATGGATATTGCGTTGCATCCACCTTGAAGATTTTTCATCCTCATCTTGGGAGTCAACTTCCGAGTAACAGGAACTAAACTTCCTCTTCAAAAAATGATGGAGCGGTTTAAGATTTTGTTCGGACCTGAAGAGGAAGCAATAGAAATTTATGGCATCTCAAGCTGCCTGACTAGAGTAGCCATGAAGCCCAGGCAATGTTCCATTAAATTATTTGTTTTCTATCAAGCTTCGCATGACTTCTAGAGACAGAGTTGAAATGGTCGCAAAATTTTGGACGGTTCTAATTTTACGGGAGATAGGGCGCAAGATAAACACTGTATTTTTAAAATCTACTGGTGAATCGCTGCGTTTTGGCACGACGGATACCGTTCACTACGCAACACAAGATCCGGCGATTAACGCACAATTCCTTAGTAGTGGTACCGATTTTGAATCAGCAAAAATTAAAAAAAATGTTCACGAAACTCATTCCATGAGAATTGTTTTGATATGATTTCGTCATATCCAGCGTCCAGAAATTTTTGTGCTATGGATTACTTTGAATGTTGCGACTGGCCCTCGTATTTACTTCGAATCTCCAAGAAGAACTGCGTCGATCATCATATTTGGAGAGATATTTCATCGCGAGTTACTTACAGATAAAAGTACGCCTCTTCTACCAGGAATCTTCTAGAAGCCCGACATCTGAACAAGCCTCCACAATTCAGCCATCGTACAGAACGTGTTACGTCGTCGTATTCTACCAACAAATGCCCGAGATACCATCTACCACCATTTGAGTTATCCTTAAAATATAATTCTTCTATTTATAGGAATATTTCTTATATATTTAGTAAGTATTTCATCATGAGAACTCATATACATATTATTGATTCAATTAGGCATATTTCCAAATATGTTAGGATGATTTTCATGTTTGTAGAACGACGTTTGATCGAGGTTTCAGCTTGCGGT
>JACJUY010001070.1:93076-105122 GCA_014220935.1 Platorchestia sp. MABIK | reverse complement strand
TTAAAATAAATGAAAGTGATGTATTCCACATATCACGACAATTGCAATCTAAATTGAACATCTCAGCGGACGATCCACGTAATTCACAACGAAATGCTGACAGAGAAGAGGATCACGACATAAATGATTGCCTGGCGGTGGGATGGTATTTTATTCGTAAATGTATGAAATTCCCTAATTCACTGCCTCCGAAAATTATTACTTCACTATCAAAAAAAAAAAGAAATAAAAACCCCGCTCGTGCTCAAAATAACTTGATGTAAATTAAATAAACCATGCCTATAAAGAAGAATTATCTCAACTTTTCTAGACACAGATTTTCATAAGTTGTAAAATGTCCTGCCGGTCTACGAATAACAGTGTTAAACTTTGAAAGCCAGCCACACCCATGCGCGACTTTGAGTCTTCGCGGGCTAAGCCACTTGACTTAAAATGGCGACGTCCATAAAGCCAGCCAGCATGCCACACAATAATGGCTTACCCGATGCGAGATTACAAATTTCACTTTCATAAGTTTATGTAGATTAGGATTGCTTATGCGTAAGAAATTAGTTTATAATCCATGTCGAACAAAATTTCATTTTGCGTATGATGTATTAGAAAATTTTTACTGGGTATTTTTCAACAACTGTGTATTTAGAAATATTATGCAACGTTTATTTGTGAGCTCATTTAAAACGAGATATGTATTGTTTATAGGAAAATTTCATTTCAACATTTAGGTATTTGTATTCACCGCAACGTTAACCTTTCTAAAAAAAATTATACTGCGTAATTTAGTAAACGAATGTTAAATCCGATGGAATTTCAACTGAAATCGAGTTGTAATTTGTAATTAACGTTGATCATATTTTCACCCATTAATTCCACGAATATTATTGAAGTAACTAATTGATTTTATTATGTCAAAATTTTACATTTCGACAGGATGTTTAGATTTAAGGTAAATTTTAGCAATTATCCCGTGCGATTTCCTGAGCTTTTTGCGTCAAATTTGTCTTAAAATGTTCAATCTGAATTTAATTCGTAAGCATTCAATTTGCATTCAAAATCATGTATCAATCAATAGTTAAATTTGCGTTCAAATATTGTAAACGACTGAGAGATATTAAATGGGTTGCAATGTGAAGCTGAATGACTTGAGACGCTCAGAGAAAATGCACCGGGAAAAGATATAAGAAATCAAAAATAGATTCTCATGAATTCGGGTCTTTCAGAATCTCTGCTGTCGGTGCCGCAACAACTTCACGGAAAGACGCTGGCGCTGTGGAGAAAATCGCCACCACTCGGGACTACACAACAGAGAAAATCGCCAAGCCTGGATACCGACATCGCCTCGTACAACGACGTACTTCAACGACGTACCCGGCAGACGCCTGCGCAACTTCATACACACACACATTCTCTCATACACACGCTGAATATGAACGCACCCAAGCGTGAGCACAGACACGCTCGTGAACACAAAAACGTCTGCGTGAACGCGCACGTCAACACTCCGACACCTTCAGAGGCCTGCTACGCTTCCCCTTTACCAAACCTTCCTTCACAGTCACACAGTCTCACCAAGACCAGCTGTACACACCCAGGCGAATACGCTCACTCATGTACGTATCTACGCACGCACACACAAACACACCCTCACACACACATGACCCACGCTAGAGCTGCGGGCGACTCCTCGGAACACAACTTCAAAGGAGAATTCTTCAGTCATCCCGGAATGGATCCCGCATAGAAAACGAGGGGCACCACTGGAGCAGAAACTACAACATTCGGGCATCTGTTTGGCTCATGATGGGTATTGACACTGATTGATTGATCGACAAAGCAGCAGCACAACGACGCAATGAAATAAAAAAAAAGGAAATCTTCAAACACTTCGAGTCTGCGGATGGAAACTAGGGACCTGTCTAAGGTGCCCAACTAAACCTCTTCAAGTAAAGCTTCATGAAGCTTTCGCTTTCAAATGCACGCAGAGAGAGAACGTTATACAGCTCCTGCAACCGCATGGAGATGTTTAGGGAGTTCTTCAGCTCTCAGAGGGGTTTCCACCTCTCAGGTTATTCCTTGGATAACCTTTTCAACGGCGGGAGACGAATTCGCACTGAGATGTAGGCAACGATAATTCGCCGAGAATTTACTGCATTCAGGGCTTTATAGGGATTCATCGTTTCAGAGCCTGCTAGTAGGCAAATCTCGTACGTTATCTGTTCTTCTCTTCTAGCAAGTTACGCCAGGGTTCGAGAAATTACTCAACTCCAGTAACAGCACGTGAGAGCCTCTGGAGATGGCAATAAAAGATACTCGACCAGGAGGTCGAGTCACGTTCGTTAAACCCAGGAGATGTTATGATATGATTTCGTCATATCCAGCGTCCAGAAATTTTTGTGCTATGGATTACTTTGAATGTTGCGACTGGCCCTCGTATTCACTTCGAATCTCCAAGAAGAACTGCGTCGATCATCATATTTGGAGAGATATTTCATCGCGAGTTACTTACAGATAAAAGCACGCCTCTTCTACCAGGAATCTTCTAGAAGCCCGACATCTGAACAAGCCTCCACAATTCAGCCATCGTACAGAACGTGTTACGTCGTCGTATTCTACCAACAAATGCCCGAGATACCATCTATTACCATTTGAGTTATCCTTAATATGTAATTCTTTTATTTATAGGAATATTTCTTATATGTTTAGAAAGTATTTCATCATGAGAACTCATATACATATTATTGATTCAATTAGGCATATTTCCAAATATGTTAGGATGATTTTCATGTTTGTAGAACGACGTTTGATCGAGGTTTCAGCTTGCGGTTGGTGTCGCTCAGCAAGAGCCGAAGGAAAGCGAGTCAGTGAGGCTGCGATCACCACATAAGCAAGAGGTGTGTCGTTCCAATCTCTTTAGCCGCACCCTGCGGGGTGGGGCTAGCGCTGGTGTTATAGACATATCAACGTAAGCCAGCTTTGTTGACTGAAAATATCAAGAGTCAAACGCCTACCGCCACACCTAACGGCACGGGCTAACCTATTCTTTGTCATTATTGAATAACTATAATAATAATACCGAGAGCAAATCTAACGTAGTCTCAGTGAGAGACATTCCATCTCCGTGTTTGAGTGTCAATATGAATTACACCGAACGGCACTTCGATGTACCTGCGTGCCTGGCTGTCATCTAGTACCCCTGGCACTCCACATCCCGACATCAGAGGGACTCCACATCTCTCTCTCTAAGTTGAGTCTCTCATTTCATTAAATAGCTTCAAATTGTTAACCAAAGCGTGACTATCCTCAGGTCGTAGGTCAATGTAGGTCTATTTCGATGTGGCAAGCGATATCTTGTATTAGTACCATTATGTAACCGGAACTTTCTTTAGGATTGTAATGCGCATTTAATTGATTAAATCTCCATCTTGCTTACAAGTGTATCAATACCTGTGTTCTAGAAAGTTGAGAGAAGACATAAAAGGCATGGAAAAGCGTTACCTAATATAATTTTGATAATCTATTCATTATGATAATCTAAATATTCAATTTCCCTTATTTAAAGGGTGGTGGCAGCCGGAGCAGTCGCTCCCTATTAATTAAAATCATGGCGAGGACATAAGTCACGCCTTATGATTAAAATAAATGAAAGTGATGTTTTCCACATATCACGACAATTGCAATCTTGATGGAACATCTCAGCGGACGATCCCCGTAATTCACAACGAAATGCTGACAGAGAAGAGGATCACGACAGACTGAAAAATTTATCAAAGTGTTATTAAATTTCTGTTGTCCAATACACGGAATCCAATGCATTTATCGACTCCAGGGACCAATTATTATTCATATACTTGACCGTTTGAATATCATTCTATGGGTGAGCACCGGACAGCACTTGGTCTTTCCCACTTACGTTGGTATTTGCCACACCTGAGTCGTTTCTCTTCAAATTTCCTCATTCCTCTGATCATGGTTGGGACAGACAGTTAAGTTAAGTTAAGGAGCCTTCATTCTATTCAAAATCAGTGGAGGAGAAGATCTCAACAATTACGTAAATCAACTGCTAAAACACGATGACGATTACTTTCTATGGGTAAAGTTACTCTATTGAAAAACATAAGTATTGAAGCCACAAATTTTTGTGATATAACCTTTGCATTAGGAAAAAATAGCCGTGAAAGTGTTCGAACAATATTTTTGAACGAATAGTTTGACACTCTTGAATTCATTGCATGTCGTTCAAAGAGTAGGATATCTATTTCAGCGAGCTATGAATAATTAATACAAAACGGTGATTTCGTGCATTCACTTATTAAAGCACTTTTTACTTACGATCCAATCGTTCAATCGTTAATCTTTCGAGAGCGCCGTCTATAAACACCTCCTCATCTATTATCTGAAACTGTTAGAATCCTAAAATTTTCCTCTTCATCTGCCCCAAGTCGAGATTTAAGTTTCTCAAAGAACCTAAATTGATTTTTCATATATAAACGTATTGTCATATAAGATTCTGTGTACCTTTGGCTAAAGAGTTACACTTAGATATGAGCATGTTGAACCTTTTCCCATACTTGTTCACCGAATTGCCAAACTTCCCAAGAACAGCTTAATTTCATGTAGCTCGAGCGAAAGAACGCTGAGAACAGAGAACTTCGGGGTTTCTTTCGAACGTTAAGACTTTCAACGGGATGTAGAAAACGACATTTATTCCACTCCTTCAAAATTGAAAGAACTTCGCTGCCATCTCTTTAAGTAGAGCATGAATACAGTTTGCAGTCGGCTGTGATGCTGCATCATTGGTATGTGCTTGGGCTGTGAATGTAACTAACGATCTGTAAAAATGAAATAAGTCTTTTAACCCTAAGAATAGAACGTTATGAAGGTTCCTACTCAAATGCGTTTCCGTTCGTTCAACTTAAGAATGAAAATAATAGTTTGGTACCGCAATTGAGTAGTTTATGCTTATCTCCAATCTATATTATAAGAACGAGAAAAGTAACATTCTCTAGATAACATATTTAACAGCTATCGGATGTTGATAGTGTAACCTTTCATGCAGAGTACATGCCTAAAAGTTTGAAACACAAAATACAAGTATTAGTTTCGCTCGCACTTTGATCCATCACGGTTTCGTACTGTACCCACGCCGCTGCAAATGAGAAAGATTTTTATGGTAAAGCTGTAATTCGTGAATTCTGTTTTGAATTAACAGCGTAAGTTTGTATTTTTAATCATTAACATTGTGCGAGGATAACATCAGAAGGAATTTCAATTAATGTAAATGAGTTGGAATAACAAATTAAAAACTGAAACTTGTTGTCATTTGGTTGTGTTCAGGTATTCTGTGAACTATTGGAGAGATTAACAGAGCAATCAGATAAACATGCAAGGATCAAACTAAGTGTTTTGTAACGAAATGCGCCATGAAATTATTTATTTGAATCAGAGATTCTAGGAAGAAAGACACTAAGCTAAGAAAACATGAAAAATTTATGTGGATTCACAAATGGAGAAAGAGAAGTTCAAATAAGGCATGGAAAATAACTCCGTCAATATTCAAGTTCCATCGGGGAAGACGCTTTTTTAAGTAGTCAACAGGCCACTCTAACGTCGTCTTTAACGACCTCTAACGTTGTCGTTCGTTGGCAGCTCCAACGCTCGTTTCCTCCAAATAGTATGAAAAATAGATCATATTGGCATAGGATGAAATTTAAAGTATACGCTTCCGACGTCTTACACTCACGAGACAGCCATTCATCGAATTGGTTCACTGTCGCTATGTTGGAGAATTTAACGCGATGCATCGAACATTTCCTTTCAGTTACAATCCTCTAACATCCATTTCTGAGAGCAATCCAAAATTCCTATAATTCGAAGAAAGTTTGTTTTATCTTCCGAGACACTTTTATGCTGTTGCTTGCGCACAAGCATCACAACCGTCATCCTTCATATGCCCTTCAGGTTCAGCGGGATGTTTTTCTTAACACGTTAATGTTATGGGTATGTGAACAAAAATTTTATTATAGAAATTAGGATTCGCGCCTTTTTCCCACATTTGCCGTTTAAAGGAAAGTTTTTTCAAATTGAATATTATTAATAATGCGGTCATAATAATGTGAGAGCCAATACGTTGGTAGGCACTCTAATCTCAGGAAGTACATGTTGTAATAATTAAATCATTTCTCGAACGTCAGCTCTTCAAGATAATGACACAACTGTTTCGTCATGGGATTTATGGAACATCGGTTTTTTCATGAATTAAAGATATTCCAGTTTTTCATTCAGAAATGCGTTTAACCTATTTTGTTATGTATTTAAAATTGTGTGGTATGCTCCCAAACCTTTCCGGTATAAATCCAGTACAGCCGACAGCAAAATAGTAATGCGTGCGTATGAAACAGTTAGATTTCACGAGTAGAACTATTTTAAAATCCTCATGATCCACTTAAATGTCGGGTTGTTATTCATTTGGGTCCTACTTTGTGCGTTCGGAAAATTTCTAGCGAATTCCTATTATGAAGAGTGAAACGTAATTGCATAGTAGGAAGTTAAAGTCCTCATTCAATAAGGAAGTCCCCACTTCCCGAAATAAAATCGCCGCTGAGACCTCAACGAGCTGGCAACATGACCACATCACTCCCATTTTGGGAGCGCAGGTGCTGCGCAGGAACTGCGCAAAAATATAATGTTCTTTTGACCGTAACACGAGTAGCTGCCGGCGGCAACTATCACGCGCTACAGCAGTTTTTCGCAGCCACACGGCAGCAGAAGTCGTCAAACTATATTCTGCTGTGATGTTCTCTGACGTAAAAATTTTCACGCTGAACTTTGTTGCTGAGGCTTACTGCATTAACCTGTGTAGATACCGGCGTGAATTTTTGAATGAATTCACCGGGTGAGAATAAGATCCGTGTGAATGAACTAGCAAACAAAGAAGTAGCCAACAAAATAAGTAGTTTTTGAAGACAAATTTCCCACTATACTGATGATTCTGATTGCAATCAAGATCCTCTAAAAGTGAACTCAAAGCAAGGCGAAAAGAGCAGTTTGTTTATATTTCAGGGTAAATTTTTATCGCAAGAGTTTCTCCGAATTTCCAGGAGTTACGCGTATTCAATTTATACCAAAGTCATTCCCACGACAGGTCACGTGAGTGTTTTTTTCAATTGATAAATATTCACAAAAATTTGAAGGAAACAACTCTGATAAAATTGTATTGAATCATCAAAAATTCAAGCCACTAACTCCTCGGCACAAAAGAAACACTCAAATATCGGTCCAAGTAGTAACCACTAATTGAACCTTTCAGATGAAAATCACAAGCTGTTTTAAAATTATTCTTACGTTCTCAGGTTAACCATTTTGAATGTTACTTTCTAGGAAATCTATAAAACATTAAAAATATTGCTCCAAGTAAAACTGAACGCTTGCATTTGAACCACGAGTAGCCTTAGCTGGGAGAACGCCAGAGAACTTGTTGTAATATGTATTAGTTCTGTTTACATATTCGTATGATTGATTCATCAAAGGTTTCAATTCAGGCTCTGATGCACTCCAAAATGACAGTCTAAGGTCTACATAAGCTTTACTTCACGACGGACGAACGGTCGGTGCGGCGCAAATCCAGTGAACGATGACTCAAATTAGGAAAAAAGTAAGATTACTTGAGAAGTAATGTTAAGTGGAAAAGTACAACAGACTTTGTTTCGGAAATTTTGATTTGTAAATGAAGAAAAAACTGTTGTGAAAGCAAAGAAACTCAACCTTCCAAATCGGATGGTTTCATGAGCCTTCATTTTCAAATGAAATCTAAATTTCAGGCAGCTATAACTTGGAGATGTGTGTTTTCCTTTGTGATAACTGAAAAACTTTGCTCACTTTGTAAGGAACTGTTTTTTCGGAGTATCAGCAGAGCGAGCAAAGAGCTAATCCACGCAAATTAAAATAGTCATCGTTTGATGGAGGCTTTACACGATAACTAGTCTTCTCATAGCGAGGAGTTGACAAACGTTTGGGCAAGATGGTGGTTAGGTAGAACGTACGTGTTTCGTTGCAATGATGGTGCTTGACATTGAAAGCAATTCAAGTACCAGATGAGTTTTGGACGAAAAACGTCGAATAATGTTGAGACTGCTGGAAAACCTCCAAAATTAATTTCAAATCCCAACTTAGCATGCAATACCTAGACTTTAGGGTTAACTTTATTTATTACTCCCAGAATTTCAAGTAAATGTGTTATTTGAAACTCCGACATACATACGAAAATTTAATACACTCATAGTGCAGTAATAACTGATACAATTTTCCTCAGGCGATCCTCTGCTAACCTTATTCGACGAACTGAATCTTATAACCTCAGAAAATTAGAATTTTACATTTTGAGTGTTACACTACAGTGAAAATGTAAATATACTTATTTCTGTAAATTTTCGACGCACAATATAACAAGTGATTGTGATTTGTTTCAATATTGTGACGAAGTTTTACAACCTGATGTCATCAGAGTTCTCAAAACCAAGTTAGCACGGAGAATTTCCGTTCGTTAAATAAGGTACAAGAAGATAAACATACGAATTACTATTTTTCGAACGTTGATTAAGTTCTCATTAGGATAACGTGCTCTAAAATTCTTTCAGGTAAGTAGTGAATTTATCTCAACGTGTTTCATCGTCAATTTCAATAACATCTCTGGAATATTATAGCATTCGTTTACACAAATCAGATCAGAAAACATATTTTAAAAATTATTTCAATTAACAAGTTTTAACTTCCATTTCACTTAGGTAGCTAATTGGCAAAATCAAAGTGTGTGGTGTGTGAGTTATTGAGGTTTCCCGTTTTCATGATTTCTAACACACGGCACGTGTGTTAGAAGTGGAATAGGGTTGATGCATGAGGCATCACAGAAAGGATTATCGGAATTTTATTTAATTTTTCTCAATTTAAGAATGAGAAAGGAATTAGATTTGTTGTAGAAATTACGCAATGAACAAATTGCATTATTCACGCTTCAAAATGATCTCATCTCCTTATCATGAACCCTAAGCAAAAAGCAACAAAGTGGTGAGGTCACCGCACTTCACACTCCCTATGAAAGTTGAGGCATCACTGGCGAAAAACGTTCACTAAAAAACATGCCGTCTATGAACAGGTGCTTACACTGCCGTACGTGATATACAGAGGCAAAACTTCGAATAAAAATCCGGCGCACTTTGCGCAGTATCTCACTAAAATGCGGCATGTCATGAAACGAGTCCAGGTTTAACGTTCGAACGTAATCATTAACTGGCCTTAGGAGCAAGAGAACTAAAAAAATACCTTTAGGTCTCCGTTCTTTTTGCATTAGGTTTAACTCTCAGATAAAGAGCTAGAAGACATGGATCAATGTTTCATTTACATAGTAAATAGTAGAAGCATTTATAAAGTAGTAAGTGAGATTCTTTGAGCTGCACGTTTTGAATTTTTTATGAAAGCCAATTGCCAAATATTTCCTAACGAATAGATCAAAGTCCTAATGAATCAACAAACGTTACGTACTTACCTTTTCTGGTCATGGGCTCAGTTTTAGTTTTATATGCGGGTAGCCTGTTTCATTTCCGCTGCAGATGAAATGGAATACATCCAGGGAAAATAAAATAAGCTTCTTGTTTAGTAAGGTGTTTTTCCAAATAGTAATTTTAAAATTATTGAACAAGCATTAATGTAACAACAATATTTTATCGTTAGCTTGAGTAAAAATTTAATTCTGATGATTTTAACCACGTTAAAAGGGATTTTGATGATAAGAAACACCAAGATGAGCTCATCCACTGTTTTCGGAACAAAATTATTTAGGGGTAAAAGCAGTGTATCAAATCTAACGAGAAAAAACCATTTGATCAAAATCGAATCGAAAACGTAATGCTACTTTGTTCGACGTGTACAGTTATCTGACTTAGTTCATTATCATACGTTTCAGTGTATTGTAGTTTATCATTCACTATTTTAAAATCTGTTCACAAATTTCCATCTGATGTGAATTTAAAATTAGGGTTGTCTCATATGTCAGTCGTGTGGGAAATTCGCAACAGTTCCATTGGCAGCGATGTATTATATCGCCGATCTCATTAATTTCTAGTGGCCACTTCAAGAAGAGTCGATCCATCGCCACTTCAATGAAATAAAAAATTTTCTTCAGTTCATATCATTCAAGTTAATCTTACTGCTTTTTCATGTTCTAGGATGATAAGCCTTCATATCTCGGTCCTCTAGCTGACATTATTAACTCAACTAGACCGTACACGAGCCTTCGCTCATCGCCCATCTATCTTTTATGAGCGAGCACCAGTCGCTCAATTTTTCCGCAGTAATTTTTCTTTCGATATTTTCCTGTCTCCTCGATAGCCGCTGACGTGAAAAAAGACTCGTGAACTGTAATTCGAAGGTTTGCTGTAGTGCTTGCACAGCTCTAAGGAGCTTTCTCAATAATAGAGCTCATGCTTCGTAGCTGCTGCGTATGAAGGTGAATAGAACGAGTGACGAAAAAAAGTTCTTTCGCAAAATGGAGATTTCCATAAAAGTATATACTATATATACCTAACACAACTGAGCTTTATGAAAAGACCAGAGCACGCCAGTATGCCATATATGGTCGAGTGAAATTGTTCCTCTATTCTGTGTTCGAATTTGTACCTTAGAAAGACTTCATTCACGCGATTTAACTCCATTCATGATGGTGATATTTCATGTGCCTCTCAAATTAAGCATTCTTCCATCTCCATGGCCGTGTTCTCAATCTCTCAGCGTCTTCATGGCTACTTAAGCTGCCATCAGGTGGAAAAATGTTTTCTGATATGAAAAAGAAAATGTCTTTCATTGCGTGAATAGCTTAGATGTCCTGATCCTCTTCTCTGTCAGCATTTCGTTGCGAATTTTGGATCGTCCGCTGAGATGTTCAATTTAGTTTGCAATTGTCGTGATATATGGAGTACATCACTTTCTTATATTTTAACAATAAGGCGTGACATATGTCCTCGCCATGATCTTAATTATTGGTAGCTAAAGCTACGCTGCCACCACCTTTAAATAAAGGAAATTGAATGATTATATTTTCAAATTGAATAGATTAATAGGTAACGCTTTTCCATGCCTTTTATGTCTTTTCTCAACTTTCTAGAACACAGGTAGTGATACACTTGTAAGCAAGATGGAGATTTAATCAATTAAATGCGCATTACAATCCTAAAGAAAGTTACAGTTACATAATGATACTAATACAAGATATCGCTTGACACATCGAAATAGACCTACATTGATCTACGACCTGAGGACATTGGGTTTAATTAACAATGCGAAGCTAATTAGGACAGGAGAACTCATCTTATGGAGAGAGATGTGAAGTGCCAGGATGTCGAGATGTGGAGTGCCAGGAGCACCATCCTCGGATGACAGCCAGGCACGCAGGTACATCGAAGTGCCATTCAGTGTGGCAGTAGACGTTTGACTGATGATATTCTCAGTTATTAAAACTGGCTCACTTTGATATTAATACGAGTTGAAATCACTTCATGACGATATTGTTCTCTTGTTATTATATCTATAACACCAGAGCCAGCCCCACCCCACAGGGTGCGGCTAAGGAGATTGTAACGACACAGATGCTGCTAGTGTCTTGGCGGTAGCCCTACTGCCCGCTTACCCTCCGTTCCTCCTGAGCGTCACCTACCGCGAGCTGAAACCTCGATCAAACGTCGCTCTCTAAACATGAAAATCATCCTAACATATATGGATATATGCCTAATTGAATTAATAACATGTATATGAGTTCCCCTGACCAAATACTTACTAAATATATAAGAAATATTCCTATAAATAGAAGAATTACAGATTATGGATAACGTGAATAGTAGTAGATGGTAACCTCGGGCATTCGATTTAGAAACGACGTCGTAACGCGTTTGGTACGATGGCTGAACCGTGGAGGCTTGCCCAGATGTCGTGTTTCTAGAAGGTTCCTGGTAGAAGAGTTTGCATACTTTTCATCTGTAGATAACTCACGATGGAATATCTCTTC
>JACJUY010001070.1:75037-88356 GCA_014220935.1 Platorchestia sp. MABIK | reverse complement strand
TCAACTTAATTGATAGAAATTTCATTGGTCATAGACATATATTCATTGGTTGCATAGAAATAGTTTAGAGAATTTTTTTCACGAAGAACTAGAATGCTATAACAAAATATTGCATCTTATTATATGGTGAGCAAAAAACCAATTCAATCTAATTGGCCCGTGTACATTTAGCTAAAATTGTGTCTCACAAACGTAATTCGTAAACGTGAATCCCAGATACCTCATTTTCTACGAGGAATATTTCATTGGGCAAAAATTATTTATATGTACGTATTCTCTTCTAGTTGCCCTCACACATTATTTAGCCTACAGTTCCTATTATGCTAGGGATAAATATACTACTTCTTGTAAAAAGTATTATTTTAGCAAACGATGTTTCATTAAAATCCGAAACTGAAACAAACAATTATTTTCAATGATGAATTTTTGTGCATGCTCTATTATAGAGCGGACTTAGGCATGAACATGATTATTTGTTTTCACATACCCTAAATTGTAACATGTAATTCTACAGTATGTCTTGTTATTTTCCTTATTTATTCGTTCTTTACGCATGAAACGATTATTTACACTCAGACAAGGTTGTAATTAACATGTAAGTCTGCGCACATTCCCCAAAATACAACAATGGTCTGTGAAAAAAAAACCTTTGCATTTGAATGCCTTCGTCAAATTTGAAGAGAAGTCTTAGACCAGAGAAAATCTTGTTGTAAGCTTGCGAATGTATAATAATACAATACGCTGGGTTCTTTTTCCTTTGCTTTTGAAGCTCTATCGCAACATTGCAAAACCAGTCCCAACTTCACTTTTATAGGCACTGTTGTTTTCAACTACGAGTGTGATATTCATGTTATTCCAAAGAGATTCAGGCAGAAAGGACTTTGGCACTTCTACAGAACAGAAGCATGCCTCATGCATTGAGAATCATTATTGAAATGCCAGGAAACGCACTTATTGTAAAAAATTTTCTCATGATGAAGTTCGTCACAGCCCGTCTATACAAACATCAGAGGAACGCTTGAGGTCTAAATTCAACCTAGCCGAACGCACCTACCGTGAGGAATTATGAAAAGAATTTGTAAAAACCTCAAGATCATTTCGTCTCTTGCGTTATAATCGGCAGAGAAACGATAGCAGTATTCGCCGTGATGGACTCACCATAGAGGAGTTAGCGTGGCAGGTGCCTTTACCAGAGCAGAGCGAGCCCTCACCGCACTCTGCAGAGCGCACGGTCACCTGCAGCTTGAAACACTCCGAACTCGACCACGACGACCGGCCTGGCCACAACAGGGAAAGGTGAAAATTTGTATTTTTGCTATGATCGTCATTGCGAAACGCAATTAAATACTGGCATACGTTTCACGACTTTGTCGAAGATTATTGTCCCTTGAAGGATTAGATATGTTTTTTACTCACTGAATTAAAATACGACAAACGTCAAAGTTCAATTCAAGTAGCTAAGATACGTTCTGGTATTTCAACTTCACGATTTTTTCAAAGAGCATGTTCCCTAAAATTTTTCAAGTTCTAATTTCATCTCGACCTACAATGGATAATGGTCAAACAGTCCGCACGTTTTCTTCACTGCTCTGAACCTACACGGAGAAATGCAAAAATAACTGGTAAATGCAAGAATCATCGTAATGTTCCGAATAATAACAGGTTAGAATACTCTTTACGGTGCATTAGTGCCTAATGAAAATATCTGTTTTTAAGTTTTCGGATTGACGACAAAACGAATTAGGGTCGAAAATAAAGCCACGTACGTCAGATTTCAATGAAAACTAAGAATGTCCAACCATCGACCCAACTTACCTGCAAACCATGTTGAAAAGAGACAGGTTTGATCTAGCCCATTTATTGTTTCATTATCAATCGAAACAAATCTCACACCTACATATATTTGTAACAGTCGATGCCAAATAGCGTGATATTACATTAGATTATATGAAATGATGATAGACACATGACCATGGACCTAAAAGTCCTAAAAGTACGAGTTTCACATGCATACACCAATTAAATTTCGCTCTTGTAAGAAATTTCAGTCTGAAAACGAACTTTAATGCAGCGTCGATCCCGATTCCAAGTCGCTAAGATAATACAAAAAAAACTTTAGGTAAAAATCAGAATAAAATGCGATTACTTTGCACGAATTTCCTAGTATCTCATTTCCATTAACACTATGACAGCGATGAGATAAATAGAAGTTCAATATTCAACCCAAATTTAAACTCAATTGTAGTAAGTTATGATGGAATTTGTAAACATCAACTAGATCGTGCCTTCATTGAGCTTTGATTAATTAAGTATTTATGAAAGTTGAGATTGTGACTACTGTTCGGTCAGCAGCATTAAGAAAATTAAGATGCATTTCCAATGAGTGTGTACACCGGCGGCTCGCACTGCGACCAATGCGTTTAAATACCGAAAAATGGATACAAAACTATTTCCTGCGTAGAATTGTTCCGGAAAATGATGGAACCGAAATAGGGAATTAAATTCTGTAGGAGCAAAACTCTCAGATATTTTCCGAAAGAGCGAAGCCAATTCACCCTACATCAAGAGAAAACATTTCAAACTAAAATCTGGATCTTTATTGAGGTTTGGATGTCTATATACAAATGCATTTCAATTAAGGAACATGCCATTGTATGAAATGAACGTGAAGAAAATGGCCGCCCTGCTTTGAAGTGCGGAATTGCCACAAAGTTGGAAATGCGAGAGAAACTTAGTGCACCCTCTGAAAAGTTCGAATCTTCCTGAACTTGAGTTTACCATCTTCTGAAGGAAACATACTGGATTTGCAAAGTAGTAGCTCCAGTTGACGGGGTTGAATGAGCCAGTCGCCAAATGTGTGTTGTTGATTTGGGCTATCAGTCGCAATACATGAGCGCACAAACAACCAGTACGGCAACTTTTAAATTGTATAGTGCACACGATAACTTTAAACGACTTATCATGATGTAAGTCTACGGGCTTGCTGAAGAAACTGCAAAAAATATTAAAATAAATATCTTAAGTTTGTCATCACTTGGTCTATCGGTGTACTTTATAAAGAGATAGTCTCGCGTAAGCTTCCCCAAGTCAAAACCCGTACATCAAGGATTTGCTCTCAATAAATCGAGAATCTCTCTGAGGCAGCCAGTCACAGATAACAGAAAGGAGAGAGAGTTTCTAACCCGAGGCACGTTCGAAGACCTCGCTAAAATTACGTTGCAATTTAGTGCAGGTTTCACGGCCTCATAGAGTTTTGTTTGAGCCTTCATAGGCAGGTCGGGTCGCTTACACGTCGATTGAGTCAGCTCAACCAGGGTCTTTTTCTCTAAAATTTGCTGTGGTCAGCTTTTTGTGAGCGCCTAGTTCCTTGAGACTCATTAGAACTTTATTCTTCATACAAAGAAAGGAAAACTGAGCTCGAAAAACTCCGCAAAAGGAGCAAAAATAGACTGCAAACCCTTGACGGAGTTCAGAGGATCTGCCAACAACGTCTTGGAGAGATCGTGAGATTATAATTTAGAATTTGAGAGTTTCAAGTTCGATTTAATGAGTGTGTGACGCAGTTCAGAAAAGACCAAGGAGTGAGTCTCAGGAAGAGGCAGAACAGAATTATTTTATCTCTAATACTCGTTCCAACGTCCTCTGCAGTGAAACATGAGCAAATATCATCAGTGTATAATTTAGCATTCATGCTTTGAAAATATGAAGCCTGCTAGGAGAAAGGTATGATCGTTGTGACCAGCACAAATGTAGAAAAGGTGACATCTGTATTCTGAGACATTCGATATCAACCCAAAATGTGGTTATAAAATGTGCAAGTGTCATTTGAAGTGTAGTACAAGTTAGTTGCTTTAAATCTTTCCATGTGATATAACTAATTGTTATGAATTCAGTTAAGTGAGAAGTAATCGACCACAGCTTAAAAACGGCGGTTGGAAAATGAAGAATAAACTCAAACGAAAATTAATAATTCTGTTTAAAAATTAACTGCACGTCTATTGTGCGTTTGCCAAAAAATTCCTTATATGTACTTATGCAGTTTAAGAGTTGTATCCGAAAAGCAAACAGATTATTTTCCAAGTATCAATTCACGTCATCGAACTGAAATTTAAAGTTTACTCTTGCTAAAAATGCGAATGTTTCATGGCCCTTTCTCCTACGGGTTCAGTTGGACGATGCTTTGGCGTGATGATGACTTTGGCCTCAAAATTTCAGAGCAGGGAATACTGTAGACGCAAAGCTGTCAGTTATTTTTCGGAAAAGCAAACCAAATTCATCCTACATATATAGAGAAAACATTTCAAATCAAAATTTAGATGTACACTAAGATTTGGATGCCCATATCAGCAATCTTTAGTTGCTCAATACTTTTGCAAAAAATCATGCGCTTGTGGAAACCTCATTCGATATCAATAAAAATGGGCTTAAATATCCACAATACGTGGTCATTCCAGCATATTTTTCATTATGGACTCTCCAACATATGGATAGAGGAAAAGAAAACGTGTACGCTTTCGCCCGAGTCAGTTGTTGCGCTACAAGGGTTTCATATCATGTTATGCAGTTTCCCAGAACCCTTACTTAGGATGCTATAACTTTACCATCTGGTGTTTATTTTTATGTTATCGCGGCGTTCACAGTATTGAATGGAAAATGTTTCACCTGTATTCATTTGCTTTATTTCATTTTCACGTTACTCACTCAAATCCATCTCATGAAAATTTTTAATATGCACAAGATAAACACTGCAATGAACTGGTTTTGAGTGATGATTAGATGAAGAGTTCGTCTCTGAAAGTAGCTCGATTTCAATACAGTGTAAAGATTCAGTGTGTTAAGTTCTGACACTAAATTGCATGAATTTGTGAACTAACGCTTCATTACTCATTTGAATGAGTTCAAAGCCATTTTCTAGCTTTTCCCTTTAAATGTAAATGCTCAGAGGAGGGATGATTTGTCTAAATTGTTTTGTGTTCCAATTTTACTCAATTTAATGCTTAACGCGTTGAGGGACCAATCCCTTCTCCTCTCTTACAATATTGTATGCGTTTTTGTCTAGCATAGCATTTGTTTTTTAAAGTTTACTGAAATATACCAAAGTTCATTGCGAACCCACCGAGAACTTCGACTGCAACAAAGTTATCCCAATACAGCTACCACTAATAACAAGTTTATTATGGAAATTTTTTTTCCCATTGTGCTTAAAATGTCGACATAATGAAGTGAAAAATTAAGTGATTGAAAGTACTTTACATTATAACTCATAACCGAGCAGCTGTATTATGACCCTGGAGACGGAAGTTTATAGATAAAATATAGGCATGATTAAGTTGATATTTTACCAATGAAGTACAGCTTCACCTGGACCCGAAGACTGTATTTCCCAAGGAAAATATAGGCATAATTAAGTTGATGACTCACAAATGAAGGACAGTTGCACTTGAACCTGGATACGGTAGTTTCTAAGGAAAATATAGTCATAATTAAGTCGATGTCTTACCAATGAAGTAGGTTGTACCGGGCTGGAGGTCGCGGGGTGTAAGCGTGGCGATTCCATCAGGTCCGCTCTGAGCGACCTGGCCGCCCTCTCTGGTGCTGCACGACACCCACTCCGACACGCTCACCTGCCGCGTGCAGGCCATTTGACGTAATTTATCAATACATTGTTGAGCCGGGGCATGTGAAAATTCTGCCCCCGGAACTTAGAAAGATGCCATGAGTAAAATAATAGGGATTTTAAGGTTAGATGATGGGCACAGGCTACTTGGCAAATATGATGAGAAAGCATTGCTAAACAAAAGCCTCTGAATACATCTGATTACATTTTTCCAGTACATCAAAAAAATTTTCAGAATAATTTCACTATCAGTGAGATTTCATACGAAAACAAGATTATATCAACCATTAGTTTTATCTCAAATGCACGTGAGTAGGGAGCTAATATTTGAGGTCATAATTTTATTTCTTCATTTCTGTCAGAAAAAATGTTCAGTCATTGAGTTTTAAACTATGCTTGCATTCACATTCACCCTTTCAAAAATGAAAAGAAAAATCAGACATGCGCATGTTGCCTGTGATTGAGTGATGCTTTGAAGTTCAGCGTTAGAAGAGTTCTAATTATAGTTAGATTCTATGTATTTGGTGAGTTGGATACAACAATATTGACAGCACATTTCGAAAATAGAAATCAAAAATGGAAAGTGATTTCTATACCTATATGTACACTGAAGTTTAAACATCGTAATTTACAAACGCGAGTCTTGAAAAGCAAAACAAATTTTGTGGACGAACCATACTCTGAAACTCTTAAATTTCATCGAAAGATGAGATTCATATTTATAATTTCAGATGTTACCTTCCACAAAGTCAGGGATGAAATTTTCGGTAAGACCATCGACTGCGGGCTTGCAGCGTCAGCCAACTCATCTAACCCTGCGTGGGTTATGGCATTTTCGGAGGCTCTCTTTTGTTTGTGGATCAGAGGCGCTGCTGGCACCGTGACAGTCTGAGGGCTTGGAGGCGACTCTGTGTCTGAAGAAGCCTTCGTTCTGGAGGAAACTCTTTTTTTATCATTTGAAGAAGTCTGTTCACGAGCTGGAGTTGATATTTTCAGGTCCCTGGAAGTCGGCTTGTGGGAGAGAGGCGGCATTTTGGAGTGCGAGGGAGCGGAAACGCCTGGGGCTGCTCTCTCTTCATTTTTTCGCTGCAAAGTTACGGGCTGGAGCCGAGTCAAAAGTTTGGACGGCTTTCCATCTGGGCTGGCAGTTTTTGCTTTATTTGCCTGTCAATGGAGGAAAATTTAAATAAATAAAAGGCGTTGCGGAAATATTTGCAAATTTCATAGGATGTTCGGAATGATTGCATGGGATTGGAGTTGGATTAAATTTGAGAGAAACACGTGAAAAAGTTTTGCAATCTGAATAATTAAATGGTTCAGTAAAGTTTTGTTGGGTTCATGTTTTTTGAGCAATAATTATCCTAGCCTCATTATCTGCTCAAGCAAATTTGTTATCGTCAGAATTATCTTTCTAAATAAAAACCGAGAACTTGAAATGAAAATGGATTAATATTATTTAGGTTACGAGATGAGCAGGAAACAAGAAATTTTGATGCAAGTAAATATTTAAGCTCATCACATAGAAATTGAGCTATGCTCGTGCTGTAAACGCTGTTTCACTGCTAGGTTTGTGATTGGTGTCCAATCAAAGTAATTCCATGTAAGTAATTTGAGATTTATTAAACCATTAAGATATTTCACACTCAATAAATGAGATGTAGAACACCAAATGCCATTGAACAAACTTGAATACAATCTGATGAAAAAGTGAGAGAAGGATTATTCAGCACACATAAGTGTGATGATCAGTGAATCCAGCTCATGGTAAGTTCATGAACAAAACAATTATGACAGTCTATATTATGGACCACTGTTCTTTAACTTATGACGAACTTCTGAGAGTGATTGAACTGAACGGAAAATTATAGAGGAATGCTAAAAGGCTTAAATTCAGAAAGCTCTAATTTTTTAAACATCATTTATTTTTCACAAGCTGTAACCTAAGTACGATAAACAAGTGCAGTTAGAGCATTTTCTTAATGTTATATTTTTCCCGAAATAAGCTTCAGAGTACACAGTATAGCAATATTAGATTCTTTTTACTGTTTTCAACCCATTTTAGTTCAAAATCATCAAAATCGTTCTTCGTCGAGAGAGAATGTGTGAACCACGAACAACATCTCTTGCTGCACGCCAGCTGAAATGCGTGCTGAGTTGGCTCGCATGTTTTACCAGCACACTTGCTGATTTAGTTCTAAGGCTCGTGAGTAGATAATTTTGTTTCTTTGTGTTTACCTGCAGTCACATGTCGTCGCAGAAAAATGAGGCAGAGACACGCAAATTCATCAAAAAAGAATTACTATGATTCAAGACTTGTCTTCTGTCGTATTTGTGCGCATTCGTTAGGAAATATTGAGAAATTTATGTGCTTTTTCGAATTAAATTGATGAAATTACTCGCGTCACACTTTTTGCAAACTTTTTCATGCATTTTTTGTTCATGAATTATTTTAGGAGACCTATTTTTATATGGTGGAAATAGGTTATATAGAGCACTGTGTGAAAAATTAGCCATTTTTTTTAAATTTCGCCACTATTACCATTCACTACAAAAGTTACACATCAGAAGAACATACATCACCTATTTTTCCTGAGTACATCGACAAACACATTCGTACTGTTTTTCCTAATTACTATACATTCAGTAGTTCAAAAAGTAGTTCATCCCCCTTTAGTACACCATTTCACATTTATTGATACTATAAATACCACTTTGAATACTGGCTCTTGCAATACCCTATGTTTTCACTAGTCCATTAATACAGAAGTATCGAACAGCCTGTTGAGACTTCCAAGAAAACTATTCAGTATTGCGAAAATTTAGGTTGAAATTTGTCTCTTTTTTTGAGTAAACAACAAACATAAGAGTGTGCATGTAACGCAGAGCAGCGATGCATCAGCCTGCCCAATTGTAAGTAAACGTACACAAACTCGAAGATATTATAAATGTTCTACAACTTATGTTAACAACAATTAATGTATAAGTAATAAAGAGGCACATGTGCAACGTGCGGAGCTTCTTAAACTTCACGCACTTACGCACGATAGTCCTTATCCGAACTTAAGTGTACAATACGTACGTGGATTAATATGCCCAAGTCTCACGAATCTGGTAAAATAAATAGCGCTCTACATTTCCTTCCAAGGTAAACGCGAATGATTTCTGAGAGTAATTATGGGGGATCTCCGGTCACCTGTTGGTAAACACGCTGGTGCGCAGCGTGCCGTGCTCTGTGCTCTGCTCATGTGGGGCTCAAGATATACAGCTACGGATAACTATTGCAAAATCAACACACAGGCACTCTTGGCACTACAGATTGTGTACGCCAGACTGAACAGAAATCAGATTTTGTTTGTATCATTTTATTAAGAAAATCCTATCAAACCAAAACTCCAAACCAAGCATTTAAAGCGGAAAAAATGTTTTCCATGGCGCTTTCATGCCCCGACAGTAATGATAATAATAATAATAATAATCATATAGTAAGAATTAATTAATGAAAAATAAATTATGATCGTAATGTTAGAACATCCTGCAATAACACACAATTTAAAATTTTATTCACTCATAATCAAGCAATGCTAAATTAAAATGTTTGTCAATACAATTCTGAAGTGCATTCAAACCTCATTCACTGTGAGCTATTGTTATTTTGAGGTATTAACCTTTCATAAAGAATAACCGCTTGCTAAATTCCTGCGCACCTGAAACATTTTTTTGTGAACGGAGTAGCAACTGCTTTATTATATTGGAATGGTTTTTAAAAGGAAATGGCGGTAGTAGCAAATGTTGTATCGCAGTTTATACCGCTATAACAGCAGCTCCAGGTCTGGATGCAGAAGCCTAATCTGAAGTTGTAATGCAAATTGGTGCCGATTATTATAGAGCGGATCACTGCTGAGCGGAGCAGATCTGCGCAGCTGCACCGACAGTGGAACAATGGAGATTGTCCGTATAAAATTTGCGCGTGATTACTTCTCGTTATTTTCAGAAATAACAATGAAAGTTTATGCTTAAATTGTGAGGCAACTTCTTAGAAATTTTTTTTAACGGATTTCGGTTCTGAATTTGAATACTCAGCTCGATAGATATTGTAACTTGCATTTTAAATTAATGTGTTCATGAAGCGATAGCATTACTTGCCCGTAACTTGTAGACGTTCTTTTGGCTTTTGATGTTTAGGTGATTCGATGAACAACCATAAATGATAAATATTCCTCATAACCAAGATATCTTACTGTTGGACAAAGTACCCGCGAATTTTACTTCAATTATATGATGCATGGTCAAAAGCGATGTCAGAGTTGCCAGCAGTAGCTTCAGCAATTTTGAAAATATTTCCAAAGACATGGACGTTCATCGAAAAAAATATTACCATGCAAGAACCATACAACAAAGTTGCAAGCTGTCCTTAACAAAGGAAATTATATTCATTATAATCTGATCATTGGACAGAAATTTAAAAACTCTTAAACAGTTCAACGTGAACAAAATATGGTTGTCCTCACTGAGTTTCAATTGGTTTAAAATGAAGATAATGGAGATAATACACGTACAAATAAAGTGAAATAGGTCAGTTTCAAAGGAGCCATGTAGGGAAATTAATGGGCAATGTAGTATGTAAATTAATGTAGGGACAGGTTGGAATGTTTTTTTCTATAGTTAAGAAATAGAGAAATGCATCAGGTGCAATTATGAATCAAGGGAGTGTTTTGATTGTTTTAGAGAAAACTAAATTCAAAAAATCATTTCACACTAAACTGAATTTAGGTTGCCATCACTTGAAATTATGAATTAAGGAAATATTTTCACTCTTTTAGTGTAAACTAAATGCCGAAAAATTGCATTTGAGCACAATTGAAATTAGCCACGTAAATCGTTTTTGGTGTTTTAAACTGCACGTTCACGTAGGCATTAAGAGGAGCAAAGAATTATTTTACGTCAGTACTTCTGAAGATTAGACGTGTTACATCGGACTGTGAAAAACATGGAGAAATGAAAAATTCACCAACGTTCACCTACCGTCGACTGTAGGGAAACTTCATTCGGCAAATTCTTTGACCCTTCCATAGATTCATCTCTTCCTTTATGATTTTTCCCAACCCCTGCTTGCTCCTCTGAGTAATTAATGCTACTCTTTGTTACGGCGTGCCAATTTCTAACTAAGGAACGGTGCACGACTTCGGTAGTTGTGGGAGCAACAGTGACGACCGACACAGAAGGCGTGGCATGTTGCGTGTTCAGGTCAGAGCCAACGTTGTGCTCGGTGGGAGTGGGGCTCGATACAGTGGCAATAGTTTCATCTCTAAAGTTACTTGTTGGCTGCCCACTACCCGCCGTCGGAAGCAAGCGAACAGGGTGATTTTCTTGAGCCTCGTCGGTCACTTGGAGGAGCACTTGGAGCGTGTCTCCATCTTGTACAAACACCCGTCTGTGGACAGTCGTCGAGAAGCTGCACTTCACAGGTGGGCGACAGGATTCTGATGCCTGCACAAATATGAGAAACGAAGCTTTACAGAAAGGGTTATTCCATTCGTCCGATTAGTGGACCTCTCTTTTCATCACAGCGGATTCATTAGGTTATGAGCTCACATGAAAATAAATGGCATAGGAGAACTCGTAAACGAACTTCTCTCATTTCGTCTAGTAAACGATTTTTATATTTCGACAGCCGATTGCATGGCTTGACAATCATTCACAAGAAAAAATGTAGAACAATGTATTCAATAACATTTTATTCTTGAAGAGCGTCTCATAAAAATCACTCTTAATATCATTTCAGTCCTACCTCATAATCAGAATAGCAAAAACATTTACTAATGAACTCAGTGTGTTCATTCCTAGGCTATGAATGTTTTGACGAAATTTCTATCATAATCGAAAAAAAATTCATAATTCGCTTCGCAGACTGTTGATCAAGTTGAACACTTATAGTGTAGAAAAATGTGGAGGTGGTGGCAGATAAAGGTAAACTTTTTTTGAGAGGACTCATTTGATAAACATCGCAAAACGTTCTGCAATCATTCGAATTTGCCTTAATTTCGCCGACCAAAAAAAGGTAGATCTTCGAACAGGAAGAAATTTGTAAATTTGGTTTTAATCGTTTAAAAGGTTGAGTTATCTCGGTTAATGCTTGTATAAATGGACGAGCTGAAATTTTTGTACAGGTATGTATCCAGCTTCTGTTTTTAGGATTTTTCCCAATTTCAGCGTACACTGCACCTCATTCAGTTTTTCAAATCCGTAAAATATGATATCTTAAATAAAAAATTTCATCTGCAACCTTGGCAAAGACTTAGGCCACCATCTCTTCCTCTTAACAATGACTATGCAGTTATGACAAGAAAGAAGCTCCTAGTTTTGAATGTGAGAGGCTGGCTGTAGTATATACACAATGACAATCGTGATGCATTTATCACATGCTCTATGGATTATGTAAATTGAACATTGTTTGAACAATTTACCTTACTTCGCCGTTTTCGATAACGAAACACATGAGGATATCATTATCCATTATCTATTCGCTGTCGATTCGAAATATTTCTGTGCGTTGATAACAATTAGATCCCATATAAAATTTTCGAAAGTCCAGTGGTAACCTAAAATAACTCTGCATTCAGAGAGGCTACAATTTATGTTTCAATAAAGAGAACTAATTACACGTATACACAAAGTTGCGTTGTCAATTGTCATAAAAGTAGACTCAGACAGTGCAAAAGTTCTAAAAATATAATAATGAAAGATACTTTAAATTTTCCGCGTTAACGTAAACAAACGGCGGACAGAGTTGAAAATACACATTTCTAAGATATTTTGGGTCAAGCATTGAAGTTTTCTTCAAGAAAAGCAAATAGCTTCTCGAAGTGGGGACTTTCTCAACTGAAAGTTATGATTTCAGATATTTAATTAAATCTGATTTCAAAATTGTCTATTCACAGGAAATGACCAAAGTCATTTTATGAATTTTAAGGGTAGGGTCTTCTCCGGCAACATTTTTGAACTTTCACCGACAGAAGAAAAAAATTGTGAGCAATATGACGAAGGTTGAGAGGAACCAGCACAGCTACCACCACTAGCAATCGAAAAATGGTAACAGTTTAAGGTAAAATGTGATTATACTATAGGGATTCGGTTATTCCAAAAACGTTTTTGCAGTCACCGCATCAAAGAAGAGGGAAGTGGCATACAGAGACTGTCACACCGGAAACGGAGTAATCTATCTCGACGTGGTAAGCTTTATTTCAAGCAGTTATTAACTACAGATTGTGAAGCGTGTTGTGCGCAATAAATCATTTTTATTCGCTGCACAGTTAAATCAGTCTTTGATGCTTTTCTTGACGTATATGCGCATTATTTCTCCACGAACAATTGTTAAACATTAATTTTGTTGAAGGAACTAATGCCTTTTGGTGCTAAACTTAAAAATTATTTTCCTGTTGGGCAGTTGCTGAATAATTTTTTATATTTTTATACCCTACCAGCGTGATCACGCAGCATAGTTCGGAATTCAAGGGTGTTGACTAAAGCCCTTGTTGAAACCATTACTATTTTATTCCCTATTTTTTCATTCCAAATGTGACATGAAATATTTCGGATGAATTTGCGCATATTTTTGAGTTTAAAAATAAATTAGATGTAGAACAAAGTTAGAAGTTACATCGCAAAGAATTCCATGCATTTAGTTAAACCTATAGCCCGGTTC
>JACJUY010001070.1:31471-73687 GCA_014220935.1 Platorchestia sp. MABIK | reverse complement strand
GGGGTAACTATAAAATGGCACATTACTTAGTGTCCGATCGCGTAAAAATTTTGAATGAATAATCAACTTGTTCAACATCTTGTATGATTAATTCTTACAAACAAGCTCTAGACCAGTGGTCTCCCAACTACACACGTCCCGCGGGATAAATCTGGCCCGGCAGTGTAATCAATCCAGCCCGCGACAGCTAATGACATGTACTGAGGGCGCTTTTTCGGCGACTACTCTAGACATCGTAGATAATGACGGGAAAATTAAAAGTAGTTTTGCCCTTGGAACTTACTGGAGTAATCAGGATGGCCCTGAGGCTGAAAAGTTTAGAGACCTCTGCTCTAGACTACTATATTAACTGTTACCAATTCAACTCATGCGGTCGATTGGCAGTTATTCTCCTAACAATCTCCAAAAGAATCTTCGCATCAAAAGTATTTGTAAAGTCATATAGACGCGTTGAGGCTTACGTAACTCATACTCTAAAGCGCACCTGCTAAATATCTGTAGGTAGAGAATAAAAAACATTTTCATCAGAGAGCAAGATCTCATGCTCAAATAATTTCTGTAATCTAGTCCCTCAAATACCAATATGATAAACAAGTCTCATTATTTTGTCAGTTCGTTCCGACTCTAATTCAGGAAATTGATGTTTTCTGTGAAGTTTTGTTATCTCCTCTATTTTTATAACGAGCATTTTCAAAACAGATGAGATAACAAAACTTTAAACAAATGTCCTGAATTGGAGTCGGAACGAACTGAAGAGCCTCACGCACTGTCCTACCAAGTTATTATCCCATCTCTATTTGTAGCTGTGGCGTGTTATGATAATTTGTGCATGCTATGCATGGTCTTGCTGCAGCGCAGATGAAAATGAGGGCTAGCTCCAACAAGAATATCACGCAAAAATTAAACTGAGAATAGGAAGACCATTGTTGGGAAAGCATTAATGAAAATCGTGAACGGTGGCGATATGGCATTTGCAAAATTTCATTGGAAGGAAAATGTATTAAAGAAATAGTACTAAAAGATTTGCAGTAAATATTAGCCCCGTGAGTCAAAAGAGTGCAGGTTGCACAATTATTTGGGAACGTTGATTTCACAGAGAGTAATTTATTTCTCATAGAATGCTATTTATCACCAGTTAGGTGAAAATTTAGACTTGCTCTATCATGCATGTGTTCAAAAAACTTCCGTGATAGTATGGGCAGGTCAAGATAACAATACTCATTGACTACGGGATTAGTATAATGTTCAGGTAATATTGAGGCATTTCACTCCACATAATTCTATTTATCATTTTCCATTACCTTCATATATAATGGAACGAAAATATTTTACAACGAACCTTGAGAAGGACAAAATGTAAACCTTCTTCCATGAGTTATCTTTTCGAGTGTTTTTCTACAAACTCATATGCAAAAAACATTTGAAATAATTTTCCAGGAAAAAAAGCAATTTTAATGTGTTTGTGCTCACTGTGCGAGCAAAATAAAATTCAAATGCAAATACTCATGTCATTCATTATCATTCATACAAGTAGTTCACAAAGGTGATGGATATGAATGTAGGGAATTTGACTCACTTTTGACACGTAAGTCATAATTTTTACCTCTTTAAAAAATATTATTACATTTGATTTGAAATTTACATTTGAATATAAAATTTAAATAACACATCTCGTTTGTGGAGGAAATAAGAGGAAAAACGTAATGATATTAGGGCGAGCCGCATCCATCTCCTCGTACAATTCTGTGAAACATGTTTCAAACCTGGAACTGCTTAGTTTCAAAATTTCAGACACGAAATAAAAATTTTAAGAAATGATCTTACCCTAAAAAAAATCTGCCAAGATCCTCTGATAGATTGACAATCATCCAGTAAGTCCAATGACGGAAATAAACATGACAGGCCAGAAATCTAGTTTACGTCTCCAGTGACGGCAATATGTGCCTGAATCGTGAGAGTTGAGTGTGAAAAATTACCAAAATATTTCCTCATGTAACCGGTAAGAGGGAGCTGCGTATAAAAACCATATGTTCTAATGCACGGGTGGGAACGTAAAACTAAGCTGTGTAACTTAAGAAATTGCTCAATTTGTTTCCACGCTAATGTAAGTGAAGAACACATTTTATGCAAGCTGCATGACGGCGTATGAACTGTGATTCTACGAACTTGAAGGAGAGGTTTCTGGCGTTCCTAAGGTTTTCTAAGAGGGATTTTTTTGCATTGTTTGAAAGTGTCAGTTTTATTACAATAGAAAATCATCCCCTAACTTTCTCATTTCATCTGCCATTTAGGAACATGTTTTATAGTACTTGCAAAAAATGAAGCACATATTTTTAAAAGGAATTTAATGAATTCCTTTGAAAGAATGAATGAATGAATTCATTCTTTGCCAACGTATAGAACCCCATTCGTTATTTCTTCCAATAATTTTTCGGAATTCTTTGAACCCTTGCATTGCATTGTGACGTTCAAGGCTTAATGAATAACGCGATAGAATTTCAGCGCGTATGGAAACCAAAATATGTGATAGACAGGAAAACTAAGCTACGAAAATTAACAAAAATATCGTCCTCAACTTTAATTATTGCAATCATAAAATAATAACTTTGTTATAATTATAATGCTTTTTCTTTAACTCTGCAATGATAAAAGGAACAAATAGAATCTAAATTTGTCTATTTTACTATGATTCTCCGAACACCAACAAGGTTATGAGACCGTCTTTGAGGAGCACATGAAAGCATTTTTGTCGGACATCACTCTGGTGGCAAAGTTGCACAGACTGCGCAGTCATGAGTAAATGCAGCTACCTCAGTGAATGGATAAGCTTTCATGAGCTTACTTAATCCATCATAGGAGCTGATTAAAAACATTCTCGCAGATAAAGTTGTTCAAATGCTTTAGCCAGGGCTTCTTCCATAGTGAAAGAAGAATCATAACATGCTGTACAATTATCAGCTTTTAACTCTGTTGATATCTTGTTGGATTCAGAAACTTCCGTTGTTATTCAAATAAAACTTTCTTGAAAACGGCTTCGTCAGACTCACTGTACTTCAGTTTGGGAAAGCGAAGAACTGCTTCGCCATTTGGAATAACAAACTAAGCGGAAGTAAAATGCCGCTCCGATAATGGATTTCAGGAGTACGCTTTTTCTTCCAAGCCTCTGTTCGACTTTGCAGTGAAGACTGCTGCCGAGATTTTATTAGAATGAGAATGTAAAAGACAGAAACATGTTTTACGAACGTCTGTGTATTCATTTATTCTTCCCTGTGTTTCGCCTGCGCCTAACGACGAGTAACATCACAACTTGTCATTACTTTTGGTCGGTATTGAGTTCGACAATTTACTAATAATCTTTATCACACTTTCCTATGAAACTATCATTGCAATTATATGGATATTGTAAATAAGTTTATCAATTGTCAACCGTTTATGAACATGTATCTGTTGTTTTTAACTGTCATTGCTTACTTTATTCACAAATCAACGTTAGAAATGGAGCATTTAACTGCACCGGCCTCAACACCTGCTCTCCATAAGTTTGTGAACAGAGAACGAGTCGATTGGCCAGCCTCCTAATAACATGCCAGTTTTTTATAATTTTAAGGAGTTTACTCTATATCATGTTACCTCAATAATAATTATGGCAAAATAACAGTTTTTATGAAATCAAGTAATTATTGTACTATCTCTGAATTTTAGTTTAAATTATACGCACAGAATGTTCTAAAACCAATGGTGTAAACTTTGACAGTAGACATGAAAACCAAACTGAACGACCTTCTCACGAAAAAATCAAACAAAACCCTTTCATTGTTTTTGTGATATCGCATCTCAAAATGAAGCAGAGTAAATTTAACATTTGTATTGACAGACTCCTAAGTCCTAGGTGTTGGGACCTCATTTACTGACATGAACATTATGACGGAGTCGGAATTACAATATATCAATTTGAAATATCGCCCTCGACGTTGATGGAGATCTGGTCTCTACACAAAAGCGTTCCCGGACACGATAAAACGCTCGCGGATTATCCGCAACGAGACCTGCAGCGTCAACTATCCTTCCAACCAGATCCCTTTTTTCTCCATTGGGATTTCGTAAATTAAGCTCTTCATGTGGTGCCGACTACTCACGACAGCAGACGGTCATCAAAGTAAATATACATTGTAATGATTTAGCAGATTAAGATAATTTCAAGGGAAGAAATTTTCTAAGAGATCAACAATCTTGACAATTCGTTGTCTCAAAAATGATCAATGTGAATTAATTTATCACACGCTTTAAGCTTTGTATCGACGTAAAGAAATGCCACCTCGAAACTCGCTGAAAATATTTTCCCGCAATTATTTCATTCAAATATTTTTTGCTTAAGTTTAAGTTCCTTAACAAATTGGCGTACAAAATGTTTGCACGAGTTTTTTCTACCCACTTGATAATGTGGATTTGAAATCTGTTTGAAGGGTCCGATGATTTATTTTTTATTAGGGTTGAACATTTATTTCAATGATTGAAAGAATGGGCTTGTAACTATGATAAGCAGCGTGTGTTTTAATAGCTAGCCATTGTTCTTGCATCTAAATGCTCTATTCGAGGAATGAGGATCGAACATCGTTTTAACACATTCTATCGAACTTTACCATGCTTCATTGCTAAATTAATTTATTTTACAAACATTCATCACAGTACTTCACATGCGTTTGAAAGTTTTAAGTGTGATTTCAGTCAGAGATTTTCTTTGGAATTCAAATAAAGTTAATTGAAAAGTAATGGACGTGACAGTACTGGATGAACGATGCATAATCGATGTCCCCATAGTGGAAAATCTAAAGGAATTTTTGCAGAGCAGCTGGAAGGAATAGACAAAAAAGCGATGAAAAGGATACCTGATCAATAGAAATAAGACAACCAAACTATTTCATCTCGAGGCAAGAGTAGAAGGCATTAATTTTATTCTTCGCGATGGGCTTGGATCTTCCTTGAAGAAGTTGGCACTTCAAAATCAACTGTCCATGTCATAAGAAAGTTTTGAACATGCACTAAAATGATTTCCACGAGATTTGGAGAAGAGGAGGGAGAACTCATTTATGACGTTGCAGGTAGTCTAAGAAGCTATCAGTGTGAACATATGATTGCTAAAAAACATTTGTTGTTTCTTCGGAAAACGTAAGAACGACTGTCCACTGTCCACGAATGGAGAAGGGAAATATGGTCTGATTGATGGTTCAAGATTTACTCACTTTCGTAGCGTGAATACAACTGAGATACTGTTAGAATTTCATAAAGCTCGAATGATAGACTCATCTTGCATCTCCCCGCCAAGCAGAGATCCGGGGGCCGTGCAATATTCTATGTGGTAGTTTCTTGCCGAGATCAACTTGATTTACTCACACTCTATATCCAGAAAGAAAATGCGACTGCGAGTACCGGTTCCATTGATTGGGAACAATTTATCCATCATTGTAGCATTCCCTTTTTGATGGTAACGATATGTTTCATGACAGCAGTGGTTATGAGGATGTTTCATGTTACGAAACAAAAACATAGTTTGATTTAAAATATCTGAACACGTCAGTGGTTTAGTCAGAATTTTAGAGTCCCTGCATATCTTCCAGCGAAACCCTGATTTGAACTACGGACAGTTCGTACCCTTTGCAAATAGTGAATAGGTAGATGCCTCGTCAGTACCAGCCTAATTTCATTTCATACTATGTGTCACATGTATTCTTTTTGTGCTTCTGTGTTTTACTCATTGTTTTTCCGGGTCATGCTTTGTGTTTTTACTCGCATGATTTATTTTCAGTACCTACAATTCATTGTACTTTGATCTTTTATTTCAGACGTAATTCTTCTTTTTTCATTTGAACTAATGATGGAGCGAGACTCCGAAACGTTTTCTAAGTAAAGATGGTGAATGTTATCGGAATTTTCATCGTTTTTAAGTTTCTGAAAACCAAAGTTGATCTATAGTTTTCGATGCACGAATTTCAAATCCTGGAGTGATTTGCGAGGCAACGGTGAAAGATGAGTGCGTATACAGCTAGACTGACAACCACCGTCTTCATTTTTCAACACCGATCAAAATTTTTTGAATATGCTTTTAGGAACCATCGGATTTGAACGAAGCTTCATTTAATATTGCACATCTTGGGAGGTTACTTCAAGTAAAATTAAAATAAGGTGCGACATCCTTGTACAAATCAACTCAATCTGAATTACGAGTTGCTATTTGATTCGAAGGTCAACTAGTTCGTTATTTACATATTTTTGAACTTTGGCAATCGGTTTTAGCCTATCAATCTGAATGTGTTAAAAATTTTGTTGTATTCTCCTTTGTACATGTAAATCTGAGACAACTAAATATCGAAACAATACATTGTCTAAACCTTAGCATATGAGTAGTACAAACATTCTATTCTACCGGGAACCTGTGCATATAGCCAAAAACCTCACAGTTTTGCCATATAAGAACATGACACTTCCTAGAAGGATTAGAAATTTACAGTTATCTCAAATAATTGTTGAAAATTTTCGAGTGCATTTTAATCGTTGATTAACATCTTGACAGTGGAAAATGCCATGAGTTTTTTGTCGTTGCTTCTATCCCACCGCTTCGAAACCAATTGGTAAACATCGGTTCCGGTTGCTTTTATTCCAGTATCATTTTTTTATCTTCGTCATCGCGGCCTTTTTCTTTTCACTCCAACATTTTATTAATTACTCATAAGATGGATAATTCATCCGTAGTTTATACCAAATTTATCCTATAAAATGATTCATCTAGTTTTCAAAAGTTCAAAGTATCAAGATATTAGATAACGTGATTAGTATCGTAAAGTAGCGCTTGTATCAACATCAACTTCAATAACCTCAGCGACAACACACAGCTCCATCCTTAATTGGGAATTAAGACAGCTTGAACAACGAGGGTTCACTGCCTAAAAGGAAAGAATTCCAGAATTACTTAGAGTATGAAAGATAAGCCTACTACATCACAGTTATGTCTGTGCATCAAAGATAATCCTATACGTTTCAATTATATGATATTAATAGGCTCAGGTGAGCACAAATAAATAATGGCGCTTAGCTTCACTCGTAGGTTCCTGGTTGGTGATTGATAAAGGTAACTTTAACAACGTTAATAGATCGAAATTTTTGATGAGAAAGGGAATTTGGCAAGAAAGTTTCTCTCCATGCCCGAAGGGCAGGTGGGGCAGAAAGCCCGGACCTCCTCCAATGACGGTCGTGATGCCAGTGCCTTCGCTCCCCAGATGAAGGCAGCGTCTTCAAGTCTCAAGAGAGCATAGAGAACGTTTTGTGACAGTTAAGATCCAGCCCCACTAGCAAACAAAATCGATCGATGATAACATATTGAAGTCATATTTTCAATAGAAATGCTTTAAGGATGTAACTGAGTTGATAACATCCTATTTAGCTTTCCTAAGATATTGGATCAAATAACGACTTGAGAAGATAATTACAGATTGAACTTCTCACGGTGTTGACATCTGTCACCATCTAATAGTGCATGGTTGTTCTTTGTTTTGGGAGTCGTTGGGTGGTGGAATGTGATGTTGGTGCAGATCCCGCAATGTCAACGTTCGGCTCCAGTCAGTCAGAGAGTCCTCTACCACCTCATTCGAACATAATGATTTGGTTGTGCAGTATATGTAAAGCGTTATGAGATGACTCATAACATGACCTGTTTTTATATTCAAGACGACTCTATGGTCAAAGGCACCTGAGTGGTAGAAGTGGAGAATGTTGTAACAAGTGAACTATCGTGAATTCAAACGCATTTTAAATCCCTAAAACCGATAGAAGAGAACGCTCTTTTGACCTAAACAACACATACACTCACTTGCTATGAGTTTATCATATATTTATTGTATTTAGTTTTATGATTTTTTACATCTTTTCACTTTCGATTTTATTTACAAAGCTAATGACGGAATTTTTTGCTTATCAAACTTTTTTTACGACCCAGTCTACGTTTTTAATGCATGCCGCACTCCTGCCTTCTTACTGACGTCGTGGCTACTCTGCTTCCTACGAGATTATTGCCAGGTAATGCTTAATCTTTTCAAAACTGGACAGAGGAGTGCTTAATTGTATTCAAATTGTATTCAATGTTACTGAACTCAGCAAAACAGAACGCTTCTCAAGGAGATGCCGTTAATAGGAACAAAGCAGGCAAAGGAAATGAAATCAATGAGGATCGAATTATTCAGGTCACCCCAGATGAAGTGTGGTAAAAAACTTGGGGAGTGTAATGCATCCTCATTACATTGCAGGCCATTCAACTGATGGATTGAAAACCCTTAAGTACAAAGATGGATGAAGTTCCTGATGTATGTAGTTACAAAAGTTCAGTGTGTAAATCCTGCTCTTCATATCACATCATTCAATTATGAATTCTATCAATTGGATGGTCTGATTTCTTCATAAAAACGAGATTTAATCAATTGAATTCGTCAGTTCAAATGAATAGTTCTCCAAACCCAGTACCTTGTTGAAGATCATGGACTCTTTCTAGCATTTATTCGTTCAAAATATCTGTCATTTGATTTGCAAAACGACTAAATATAATAAATATTTGATAGACTCATAGCACAGCGACTTACTGCTCCTCGACAGTAAATGAACTCTCTCACATTGCAACAAAGAAGCCAATCATTTCTTTTCATAATAACTTAGCAAAAACGATACCATCCAATAGTAACCTTTCTCCAAAACAGAGAAATACTTCCCTTAGTTAGAATTCATTTAGTATGGTCCTATTTCCGAGCTCGAATGTTTTCCCTGTTAGATCTTTATGTACTTTGGGGGCATGTTAAATTCTGTGAAACGCAGTACAGTCCTGGATCACGCTTGAACAATAACTTGAGCGACAAATTACTTCCATGTCTTTCATAGTCTAGAAGGTGTTTGATGGACTACTAGAATATGGACTTTTATTGTCTAAAGGAAAGTGTCATGGAATCCGGGTTTAGCTTATCACAACACCGCAAAAATATGCTTCAGACCGAGTGGGCATTAAACTCGAATGAAATCTCATTACATTTGCTTGTGGAACTAAGCACATGCATGATCCACAAGCTGGGACGATTTGTGCGTCTGTTTTTTGAAAGCAAATTATTTGCACATGATACCCCATTATTATAGCCCCTTTCATTATATTTGGAATAGGTATCCTGCTACGAAACTCAACCTCCACGACTAAAATATTTTCTGAGATGTAAAATTGACCGCATTTTTCATTAATTAATTTTACCACAGCATATATTACGACGATGTCCTTTCTTAACCATTTTTTTTGTAACTCCATTCTCAACATTCTTCAAGCACCATCTAAAATTTTTCGTAAATATTTTCGATGCACCTCACTCTTTCAGACTCCACTTAAATTTAGAATCTAATCCCTAGAATAACTTTTTCTCTCGGTGCTTTAATGCCATACATCTAGCGTTTGCAGAAGTTATCTACGAGTTTCTTTTCCGGATATGCAAATGATTTGTTAAAACTTCCAAACTCCAACTTACTACAACTTTTCCATGTGACAAGCATTATTCACAATGTATCTACAGTGCGATCAGCATTCATTTTTTCGGCAGATGTTCATTTACATAGATTATCGATTATCGAAATGGTGTTTTACATGAGTTAATTATAAGCAAATAATGAACCTGTGAATAACTTGGCAGTTATGTTTGAGTAAAGCATTGCTTAATTTTACAATGATGCTCAAACTTGTGTGACGGGTATTTCAAAGATAAATTTTAGAAACGTGTGTTGGGTTAAAACACATTTGCTGTACGGAAGAATTAAAGGAATCTTTTACGGATGTGGAAGAGTTTCTCGAAGTAGCACTTATTCATTGGTATCAACGGTTACAGTCAACATTTCTTTGGTGAAGTAAAGCTTAGTACTCGGTAAAGTTATAAATGTATTTACTGTGTATACATGTGATTGTATTTACTGTGAATTTTATTGGAATCTTACTACATTGTCGCTGCGTCCGTCTCATACAGTTTCTCATGATGCATATGGAACAGGTCTTCAAAAATTCCTAAATTCAGATAGCATTTTCTATTTCTTACCATATACAGGCAAACTTTTCAGCTGGCTCGTTCTGCTGTTCTTAACGGCTTTGTTTCATAAAGGAAAAAACATTTACGCTAGCTGTAAGGTAGCGTGTATTTGATGTTCTCGAGTATGTCATACGTTAAAAATTCCTGAAGCATTGTAAAAGCATTGACTAGAATTTTTGCGGTCTTTCACTTTACACAGATACCATAGTGTACAACTACTGACAGTCCACATAAAATTTTCACAAAGTTTGTAGTCATTCATGGGTTCCCGTTTAAGAACAGTAATAAATTTCTGTACTCACGTTTGAATTTCCGTATTCTATCCGAGGCTTAAATGTTATATAGAGCATAAACTGATCTTTGAAAAGTCAAGTTCCGAGAAAACAATGTATGCTGAAGAATCAAGAAGTTTGAATGCATCTAAGCGAAATATTACTATATCATTTGATATCCTTCGAACAACAAATAGAGAATGTTGCAATTTTAAATAAAGCCATAAAATAATTCTTTCAGCCAAACTTTAACTTTTGAATTCATTGCTGTTGACACGAACAGTGGTGCTTTTCCTTGTACCGATAGACATCCTGGCATCTGATACATGTGAGAACTTGAAAGTCCGATGCTCGCATCTTGCTCGAGGCTCTGCATGTTCTGTGCGCACTTCCCTTCATTTCTCCAAGACGAGAGGTTTGTCCTTGGGGAAACGGAGATTAGCTTGCCGATTTTTCAGTGCGACTAGTAATATCGACCTGTCATATCCAAGTAACGAGACTCGAACATCTTCGGGTTGAGATCAACTGATATAACGCTTCCCTCACTCGCGTGGAGCGAAGTGTCCCCTCAATGCCTGAAATGACTTAACAGTACACTCAAAATAGTTGAACGTGAGAAATTTTCCTAAGATTCATTTAATTTTCTTGTTATTTATCTCAGAATGAAGCAGATAAGCATTCGAACTTTCAATGCCATGTTGAACAAATGTGACAATAAATACCTTTACGTTACGTTTCGTATATGAAATGAAAACTGAAAGAAATTAATACTATTAAACAACCGAGAAAATAAAGAATGCTACGCTTCGTTTCGCACGTGAAATGAAGGAAGAAATAAATGAAAAGTGAAAAATGAAAAGAAAAGGTGTTGAAAATTTCAAAACAATGTTCTGCAAGACATTCAACAAAGTATGCAGAACCAAAAACATGACCTTGACAGGATCATTTGCCCTACAAAAGCTTGAAGCGTGAACTGTTCCGAGATGAATACAGGGTCATTTTTAAAAATGGATCGGAAATGAATCTATCAGAGCTTCCACAGCATCGATGATGTTTTAAAATCTAGCACTTACAAAATCCCGAGAATCACTATTTTTATATTTATTCCGTTTTGAACACAACAGTACACAAGTGCCACCATTCTGAGCACAGACAAGAATCAGCTCTATTACGCAGGCTGTTCATTACAGCGCTGGTGAGATGTGGCCCAATTCTATGGATTTAAACCTTGTTGGATGACTTGAGTTTGTATTTCTTTTGGAGATTCCTAAAAGGAAGAGTCTAGCGTGAAAAGTCTACAAATCTTCACCAACTCAAGGCATCCATCGAGGTAGAAATCCAGTGAATTGGACCAGATCTCGCCGGGGCCGTAATGAACAGCTTCCGTAATCGCACCGATTCTTGTCTGCTCTCAGGAGAGCAGCACATGAATAATATTGTACCTAGAAAGGAATCAAAATAAAAGTAGCATTTTTTAGAATTAGATAGTTGCTTCGTTTTTTAAAATCCTTCCGTTATTTTGGGAGTCATTAGAGATTCTTCAAGGATCCATAATTAAAAATCGCCTTGTGTAAAGAATTCATTCCCAGCTCAATATCAAGCTCTTCGAGGTACAAAGGAAAGCCCCATAGGCTTGTATTCAATATGATGCAAATCTTGTGAAGGATATTTATTTGAAATAGTGAATTCATCATTAGTTACATTTCCATCAAATGCTTAATATAAACATCGCTTTATGTATGCGATTGTGTTTGGAGTAAAATAAGGCATTAATCCCTTCAGAACACACTTAACGTTAAAAGGGATTGGTAGAATGAAGATGCTGTTGTAAATGTGTAGTCCTTATTTAAGTTCCGATTTATTAACCAGTTAAATTCAATTCTGATAAAAAGAATTTGTCTACTATGGGAATCAGCAACATAAAATTCAATTAGAAATTCGAGAATGGAGCGGGACAAATTTTCCCGGGCTTTAATTCACTGCGGAAAAGCTTAGGTTTGACGGTAATTTGGTACGCCAACGCTTTTCCTCGATGCGCCCAAAACCCAGCAAATTTTCAACAGCTCGAGCAATGTATGTAGATCAATTCATCTGCATAGAATGGGCAGACCTTTTCTGTTATTCACTCGCACCGTACAAGGACTTAGCCGCCCAGCCGTGGCCACCGGGGAACTTTTGCGAGCTTTTTTGGGGAAAGTCTGTGCATGGATGATTTGGTCAAGCCTGCGCCGTCACAGAACTACCACGGCTAGAGTTTTCTCCAAACCTCTGCAGCAATGCGCCAGCCAATTTGAATGCTCTACCATAACAATCAGTAATTTTTTTAAACAGAATGATTTGCAGCTCTCCCTTCTGATAAATACTATTCGTAATCTGATAAATTACTACGAAATCTATGGTACGAAGGTAACGTTATGTTTTTTCTCATAGGCAGGACATAGTTTACCGATCCTAGATTCAAATTAGACATGGAGTTATTTTTGAGTAAACTGTAAAGTTTTTCAAGAGATAAAAAGGAACGAGAATGACACAATTTTGAAGGAGAGAAATTACAAATTTACCCACGAATTGAAGCGTTTTTTCATTGGCCATCAACACTTTGTTACAGCTTCCTTGTTACAGCTGCCAATAAACATTCGCTCTGTAGAACCATTCAAGGCAACCTAACAAACAAAAATTATATTGGCTATGCGAGGCAGACACGAATCTCAGTAAGGTACGTCGGAAGGGAACAGCCACAAGCAGGCACTATGTCTTAAAGAACTGAAGGGTTATTGGGCCCTTCTGTTAGGCCTGGCTGTAAGTTGCGGAAAGACGGAGAGTTCAACCGTTTGATTCTTAAATTGAATGACGTAGAGTTGGAAAAATCAAGCGGATGAACAGCAAAATTTTCTTGGTCGTTGAGCTATAAATTTGAGGAAGTAAATTTGTTTCTACGCGTATTGATTCAGTTCACTCTTAGTATAATAACGTTTATTTTTCCAGTTTTTGGTAGAAAATCACATTTTTAAAGTTAATCAAAAATCAAAGAGTATGCCTCATACAACCGGGATGTAGAAAACAGTTGCAAAAGAGATTTTTATTGTCGAAATGGAGCTTCAAATTTTGAATGTTCCATTTTTTTTATATTGAGTATGACGTTCACAAGGAAACTTCACTAAAGACATTACAGATAAAGACTGTAGCATTACATGGTATTGTTTTAAGTTAATAAAGATAAAGCATAGCCTTCCTCTCATAATTCCGCGAAAATTTCTGGTGAAGACACATACTTTTGCAACAGAGAGCGTTTAATGACTGAACATTGCATTACCCTGTACGTCAGTGCATCGCTGTTTCTTGTACAAATAATTATCGGTGCTCAAATTTATTTATCCACCATAACCAATATATCTACAGTTATCCGTGCATATATAATATAAGCAGTTCTTAGGATAATCTCTTACTTAAATATTAGCAGAAACATGAGTTTATACATAGTTAGATTGCTGGGGCACCTGAATAACTCACTGGAAAGAAAGCCCACAATATTGTTGGTGTTCTTAACAGTTTGGTCGTACCGCAAAAGAAAAATGTTCTAGGGATTTACGGAGATTCTGGTTGTGCCAGCCTGACTTTGTGTTGTAAGTATGAGGGTAATTTATTATTTACTAGATTCCAATTAACGTCATTAACGTTTCAGAAAGGGATAATTTCAGTGGACATTAAGCGCACTGAAATGGTGTTTCACTGAAGCACCGTTGATTTTGTGTTTGAGCTTTCTAATTTAGTACCATAGTTGTCGGTAAGTGTTAAAATTTTATATATATCAAATTTTTCTCAGAATGTAGTGTAGTATATTTGGTTGGACTGAAAATTTTCCTATGAATTTCAATCTGGGTAAATTTTGCTATGTATTAAATATTTTTTAATATTCATTTGCCTTCACACTATCATTTCAATATGTTTAGGGGAACAAATTCAAAAAATGAAATACAAATTTTTATACGCAAATGAAATCACTTCTTAGACACACACTGTAAGTAGCTTCTACCTGCAAAAATAATGTGGATTGTAAGTTTGTCATTCAAGAAAAGTTTAGTTTTGGAATTTGGCCACTTACTACAGAGTAGAGTGAGTTTTAAAGAATTTGGACGACGAGCCAGCGAGTTTTTCGTATTAATAAAGGAGGCGGTGGAGGCCATAGACATTAGCGTAACTCGCTTGTCAATGAAGGCTGTTAAGTTTGAGAGCAGCTAACGAATGGGCTGATTTATGAGAAGCAATATGAACCAAATAGCTGCGCGCCTCGCAATTCTGTGCGGCATTTGATTTATGTGACGGCAATGGGTGTTGTCTACAACAAGTCTTTTTAAAATTTCAATACCATAGGTGCTACAATGACGAAAACTATTGCTTTTTGTGCGATTTTCGTTGAATTTTTTACGATGATCGGCAATTAATATTTTCTGAACGTGGATTCTCTTGTTCTTTTTCTTATAAATCTATAATGCATTTGAAAAAAAATAAAGATGGGAGTTATTCGTCGAGAAAAGACTTTTTTACGTAAAACAAAAAATTTTCTACATCAAACATTCGTTGCATTTTGTTTTGGTTTTCAGTACAGCGTGAACTTTCCCGCTAAAAATACATACTTATATCTAATAAGAGCATTTTTTATCAGTTTCATAATCAGAAAAGGGAAAAATTGGTAACATATCAGGACAAACATAATTTTGTCAAAACAACTGTTGACTTTGTGTGCAATTCGAGTGTTGTTTTTCATTTAAAGTTGTTGTTGTATTTAATTTCTAATTTAAATTTTTCTCACAGAATATTTAGAGCGGCTTCAATTTTATTCCCGCGTACACGTCCATTCGAATTCATCCTCTGCTTTAAGACCAATGGAGTCAGATGGTACGATGACAAGTATGGTAAGCGTGAACGATTGCCTAATGGTAAAAATATTATTATATGACCCCTGCACTCATCACATTGCGTAACATGTACAAAAAATAACCCTGCTATGCTACAACAACATTTCTTTTTTCGCGTAAGCGTGTCTTAAGCGCCAACACTGTAACAAATGCTACACCAGCGTTAACTGATTTGTGCTGTTTTCATAACCCCACTAATATAATTTGATTGTGCCTCAAGTAAGTGTGAGCACGAATTAAAAACATGAAAAATAAAAGATTTAGATAAGATATGTATATGATCATTTTATGAACACTAGCACAGGTGAAACAAACATCACAACTATGAGATACTTGAGTCGCGCATTTTTCAAGATAACGTGTTTACGTTCCATCATGAATGAGCAGCATCATTTGCTTTTAGCTCTCATCTAATTACTTTTCCTGTCCAATTACGCATTCCTGTGGCTACTCGCATCATTCATAGAGTTAGATGTAATTATTTAATTTGTAGAAAATTGGATTGAAAAAGTGATGCTACCCTCCAATAAAAATATTACAATAACTATTACTTTAGCAGGCTTGAAGCTAAAAAAACACTCACGGTATTTATTTTCCTATTCATTCATATAAGGTATTGACTAAATTCTCGTCAAAGCTTACCGTCGCTATGTCTTACGATGCACTGTTTCAACTCCGAAGCCTCACAGCTCATCTCATTTCGTCGATCCGTAGCAAACTTGCATTTCATGTACGTGCCCACACCTTTCTTGATTTACAGCGGCAACGCGAATGTGAAACAAGACGTACTTCGTTCCGGTAGATATTATGAATCAGGTCTGCCAGCCAAATATTGATTTTCAGCAGAATCACAATTACTTCACAGAGAATTCATCCGAAAAGATCACACGTCTCATGACCACCACGCAAAAGCCCGAACTTAAGGATTTTGGCCTACCAAAGAGACCAATCTGGCAACCCTGATATGAACGTCGATACATTTCTCAGGCGGTACTAGTCAGTGCATACCGAGTGGTTTGAGCCGGGACCTTGGACGCAGGGGTCCAAAAGTGCAAGTCCCCTCAAAGCTCAAGGCAAAATCCGAGCGCTCGCATTCGCTGTGTCTCCGATGTCGAGCGGGGTGCTAGACGCATCAGGCTTAGAAACTGGGAACTGTTGTGCGAGCTTTCCTCTAATTGAGTGTCGTTTGGTTTTTGGAGGAAAATGTCAGGTGACGTCACACCATTGACATCAGCTTCGCTATCAGCTAAAGTTTTCACGAAAAGTCTAAAATTGCAAATGACTGGTTAGCGAGATTTATCGAGTGGAAAAACATCTCTAAAACATCCTTGAATAAGTGTATTTGAATTGGGATATTCGAGGGCGACTAAAAATTGTTTTTAACTTTCATTCCAACTCGCAAGAGACGTAAAATTTATCCGTATTAAACCGAGTGTATTCTCTATAGTACAGAATTAGCAAAATCGTGAATATGAATTAAAATGATTTTGTAGTAAAACGTAAGCCATCAATTTCATCCCAGTCAAAGTCAGGTACTGAAATACTCTGCATATTTTCTTACTAAATCAAACTCAATCAATCGATGTTCAAAGAATTCATGGTATGAATCGTCTTCCTAGATATTTTATTATTTTCTGTAGATTCAAATCAACGACTGTGTTTATCTAGACAACTTTTCGCGGCTCCTACTGAAAGATTTGGAAACGCTTTCACTAATATTCATTAAAATTCGCAAAATGCTCTTCATATATTTATCGTTCTTCTCAAGGCCAGGTTTCACCAAATCTCTTCAACTGTTATCACATGTCTTCAAGAAAATAATTATATTGTTATGCGCATGTTGTGAATCTATCAATACAATCATCAACCCGACCGTGCTGTTAATAAGATTGCAGAGGCCACAATCTAATTGTTTCCTTAGAATTATGCCTAGATCAAAATTATCAAGAAAACTTTGAATTTACAATTTACAGCAGTATTGTGGAAAAGTATACGAGTGTTTTCGAACAAGAACCTTCAATTAGATAAAGTTTGATTTTCAGAAATGATCCAAATCATGTCAAGGAACTTGTGAAGGATTTCGTGTGAGAAATGTTCACGTTATAGTTTCCAATCCCACTTGGAATACGTAGTGTAGCTGTTCTTCACCCATACGAAGAGATATCAACAAAATGAAGAAAGTATTGCGTAAAACAAAGGAAATTATTCCAGAAAGATGCAATCAACAATCGAGACCCACAAATACAGGGTGCAGCTGTCATTTCTGCATTTTAGGCTTCCACAGCCTTTTCAAAAATGCAGTAATGACTGCGGCACCCTATATCGTCATGGCCTTAACGATTTTAACCTTCAGGGTTTTTAGACATGAACGATAATATCCACGTTTTCACGTTGAAAATAAAAGCCATGATTTCGCAAGAGAACATTTTAGAACAACACAGGCAAGAAACTTCTTTTCAGTTGAAATTGGTAAAATATGGATCTAGTTCCTCTAAAGTCTAGAATGTAGTCTCTGCAGGTACCCTGAATGGTCCCAAAACTCTTCTCACCCAACAGATCGTGGAAAATTTCCAAATATTCTATAGCATTAAATTCACTGTTGAATGAAATTAAAGAGCAATACAAAAAATCACTCGATTTAATTTTAAGGTAATTTAAGAACCAAAATAGATACGATGCACTAGGTAGCCCAAAAACAGCACCGCCGTACTACGAAAGAAAAGAACCTGTAATGCCGGCAATTGGCATGGCAGACTTTATGAAACGGCCACTTCCTGATATTTATATGAATGAACCGGTGCTTGTACGCAAACATTAGTGACTCTGAATGTAACTGTCTGTCTTTTTTTTACTTTTCTCAGCGGGTTGCCCGTGCGCGATTGGCGTGTGCCCGCATGGGACTCGGGGAGCTAGCCAAAAATTGGCCTCGCAGCTCGTTCTGTCGTATTCTATTGAAGCCAGTCGATAGCCATGATCTGCGTCATAAAATTACTCGCGGAATTTCTAAATTTTGACTACTACTCTTTCATGAAATTGCTCTCATGACGAAATAGCTTTCATTTCGTGTCCAGGAAAAAAGTCCGGAGTGTTTTTCACAATTCATGTGCTTCAGACTCAGTTCTCATGAAGGGGATGAAAGAAATTCGAATTGTTTTTACAATACAATAAGATGCACATTCAGTATTATAAGCATTTTATGCATGAAACAGCCGAAATTTATACGGCACACATCCCGACGCAATAACTTAGTAAATTATTATGTTTTTCTGTTCCATGATACTGAGCGTGTCTGTGATTTCAAAGCCTATCTTGTTCGTTGAATCAATTCTCTCCAAAATTTATACATGGCAGAAAGACTGCCTTTAAGACTTTATCAAAATGAATTATCCAACAGTGCTTCCTTTGTTCTAAAGTATTGTACACGTGGCGTTTTTTCCACTGTGTAGAAGAGAAATTACTCGAAAAATTTTCTGTTTCAGTCAATTTTACAACAATATTGTGGGCTGAGTAAACGTGCTCAGTAGTCTTCAAGGTTTAGCAGGCTTACAAAACATGCTTACATTTAAGAACATGAACCATCTCAAGTATGTACTCATTGAAATTCGAGTTATCGAAGCAATATATGTTCTCTCTGAAAGTAAAGAGGACGAAATTTTAAAATATTCTGATGTAAATAAAACAGAAGAAACTTGAATGCAAGTTGTTCGAAGAGATTAACTTGGATAATGACTCATTAAGAAATTGAAAACATAGTTGAAAAAGAAGCAGTTTACTCCACAGCTAATTTTCAAACGCACGACAAAGAGTGTGTCTGTTGCTTTATAAAAATTAACTGAACATGCTCGTGTAAGCTATTAAATAGAACTCATTTCATTTCTCTTGTGTGACGTACCGTGCCAAAAATTTTGTTATGACTCTTTGTGGCTATCAGTGTTTCAGGAGCATGATAAGAGTTTTGTAATATTTGAAATACCGTACTGAATATTAGGTGTTTTTACAGGCTGAAAAAATTGATAAAATGCGGAGTACAAACTGTCAAATTGATAAAGTGTTGACTGTTAACTCAGGCGGAGCCTGGCGGTCTTTCCAAGGGCGACGTAAAACCCTTAAAAGTATTAGAAACTTTATAAAAGAATGGAATACTTTTAGGAAAAATGGCTGCAAACTGACGTCAAGAAATACGCCTAAAAAATGAACGTGAAAATCCAATTCGAGCTGAGGCATACGAGGCATAAAAGTAAAGCAATCAGGAAGCGAGCACTTACCAAGTGCGGCAGCGATGCAGTCACAAAGTTGCTGCCTTTTCTCCAACGCAGATGTCCCGGCTCTAGAGGCGGCGGACAATTTTCTCGCTTGGTGCCGAAAGGATTGTCAAAGTCGAAAACTGATCTTTGAGTCTGGACATTGTCTTGACTAGGAGAACTCCAGCTGTTAGAGCCACTATCTTCTGGTATCGAACGCTTGGTCGTCGCCGTACCCACAGATACAGTCTTGTCGTTTAGAGCCGCAGACTCGAAGCGGCTTGCAAAAGAGGCCGCGCTGGGTGATTTTCCTGCTTTTTCTTTGTTAATAGGCTTAGCAGTGCTGATTTCTTTCTCATGAAACGAATGAAGAGGGTCTGTTATAGGGCTATCAATGTCTTCCTGACCTCGAACGGGAAGTGACTTGTAGGACGTGTTCTCTTTTTTGGACGTTAAATGTGATTCTAGATCTTTATGAATTAGCCGTTCCAGGGACGGAGAGAATGGAGGAGGTTGCGGTCGACTTTTAAATATATGAAATACATGGTTCGAATATGCATTAACTCCACGACCATTTCCAGACATAAGGCTGCACGTTAACACAGCGAGGAGCAACATCTTTACAGCTTTCTTATCGGCACAACAGGAGAATTTAACTGTGTATCTAACACCTTCCCTACAGCAGGCATTTCGGACTCTGTAAAACATGTTGAAAACACTTTTTCCAACAACTGGACGGTATTTGTTTTGTAAACATTCCTTTTACAATCAAGCGACCTGTGAGCAAAACATTTAGGGAGTAGGATTCTGATTCAACATGTTCGCCAGTTCCTTTTTGTTTCAGGTGCTAAAATAGTCTATTTACAGCGGGTTCACTACAAGTTGTTCTGAAAGCATCTGATCCCACACCAAATGAGAGTTCAAACCTGCATCCAGATAATTAGAAAAATTAGGACACTTTCCTAAAACTTATCCCATTTGGTATTCGAATGAGAGAGAACACCGAGAGAAAAACGTAGAAGTTACAAAAAAAGACCGTAAAATGTGAAATGAGTGTGCTTTCTCCTCTAACAATTGTCTAAACTTGGTGGAAATGACTTATGAATTCAATTGTGTATTGGCAGGAAATTTTGAAAGAGGACTGAATAGACCAAAACGTTTTGTATCACCTAGACAGAAGGAACGATTCAGAGAAAATAAAATTTCAGCATTCACGGTGTTGTGTGGCTGTAACAGAAACGAGTAATTCATCCGATGAGGTTCCATAAATTTTTCCTTTGCAATTTTTCCATAAGTGCTCTAGACCTTGCAGTCATTCAACAGGGGCTGAACTGATAGATGCGCACTGGTGATCGAACTGATATGATATAATGCCGAAATCTAATGGTGCATTTCTACAGAACAGTAAGCTGAGCAACTTTGCATCAGAGTATGGAAGCTGTGAATAAGATACAAGACCTAGGGAATTTACGGTCCTTACGTCTGTCCACTTCTCAATCAGCTCTGACTAAAACTTCGCTCATCACTTATAGTATTCAGCAACATGTGCTACAGTCGTTCATTTCAAATTTATCTACAAGTATTTTCAAGTTATCTTTAGAATGGGTTCATCAAAATTTCATTCAGCAATATGCTTCTTTGAAGATGCGCTTCATCTGTAGCTTATTTCCTATAAATTTTCGAGCAAAACATCTCTGCTGCATCGGCAACCACAACAAATTGCTGTAATTAAATTCAATTAATTGAAACAAACTCGGCGTTGTGCCAGTTTGGAGTTCTTTTTCCCATCAATATTTAATGCGACTCCTAATATCAAAAAACGAGCTCATAAAAAAAGCTATGAAAATTGAGGCAGGGATACATACTGACAAATAATACAGTATATTTCTAACAAAAGTCTCCTCAAAATCAAACTATACATGTGCGTGTCAGTTATGTAACAGAAATCATTTAATTACTTTACCTTGACGTTCAGTAACAAGATATATGAAACCTCATTGCAAAGACCATGTCATTGCTTAGCGACAGGAAAACTGAATGGTCCCAGCACGAACGATTATGATGAAAGATATCTTTTACTTTATTTAACTTAGCAGCTTCATTCGGAAACCAAATTTTACGTGCTCAAGTTTCCAAATCTTCTCTGGCCAACACCTTCAAGGCACCATCGTTGTTTCAGTAATTTCTCTGCAAACCTGTATGCACTATGCTCAAAAAACTACTCTTCAAACTAAAAAAATCTTCAAACAGCAAATAAGTCACCATTCTCCCTCCAAGAGCGAATGCTCACACTCCACTTCTAGCGACATAAATATGACTTTAAAATCGGGTTTTTTTAAGAGCAATTCCCCAGCATCACGAAGTTTTAAAGCATTTTCTGCAGAAGGGAAGGGCGTTCGTTTAGAACCCTCTATTTGTATTGTATAGCCTCGCCTTGAACTGTAAAGTAAGTTTGACACGTGGAAAAAATTCATTTATTCATTCTGGATTGCGTGTGTTAAGGAAAGTGTGACAGACCAATTTATGGTGACAAGTACGTTAATGATCAAGGAGCTTTTCCCATTGCAATTTTCACAATATGTTGACTTACAATCATGTAACAAATTATTCAGGGTTTAAAACAAAGCTTTACATCGCCAACCCTGGAAGAAGAGACTTCAAATGAAATTTCTGATGAATGTTGATCTGTTGATATCAGAATGAACTTTTAGTTATAATTAAAAAGCACCTTGAAACTTTATCAGCTCATAAAATGAATTGCAGCTAATTGCTCAGTATTCCAACTTTTCACAGAACCAGATTTTGAAGAACACCTCACACAGCATACACAAGCTTTCGAAAGAGGGATAATCTTCTTACGAAGTTACATGGGTGCGTGCTAATTTGGATGATGAATTCATTTCTTGAGCGTCTTATCAACCGCAGTTTCATCAAAAGATATTTTGAAACATGTTTTAAAATTAACTCGATGGGCATTTCCCGTAGAAAACGCTTTCTAACGCAGCCCTCTCCAGCGTCATTACGTGGTACTTGTAAAAACTGTAGACGAACAGTTGAAAATATGTCCATTTAATTAGTCGCATCTAACACTATTATCCAGACAACGAACTATGCTCCTGATCACGTGGATGTTTTTACGGAACTACACTGCTACACTACTTTAGTTTGCTGTAAATAGTTCACAATTCAGTAGTTACAGTCTGTCTCCTGCAAATTATGATAATTGAATTTAGTGCCATTTTTGTAGCGTTTCCAGTGCATTCGCAAAAACGTTATACACCTTTCAATTGCCACACAGGAACAAAAGAAACAGTTCATTGTATTCACCGTAATCATTGTGTTCACTGCCTTTCGCTCCCTCGTAGACTTGGCTTGCTACCACCCAAAATAAATGATTATTGGCTGTCACAAAGTGCCTCGCCCAACTTTTTCACGCCTGTATCCCGCGTGAAGGCCTCGCGCGGAGTAATAGAGAGCAGCACTATTTATCCGAGCGCACCGCGCATGGAGCACACGCCGCCGCGCACCGCCAGCAAACAACACTGGGGACGTTGACTGCATGAGGGCTGAGGGCTCAGGCTCTGAGGCGAGGGAAACCGAGCACTGGGGAGGGAAGCGGTGCCAGGGAAACCTGGAGGGCGGGTATCCGAGCGATGAGCTAGGACAGGGGGAGCTAATGCAAAGCGGGGTCAGGGGAATTAGAGAGGAGCCACTTCAGAGGGAGGACTGGGATGAGAGGGTTCTTGAAAGTGTAATTACCCTCGAGTGCGGAATTTTTATCCGTATAAATAAAATAGCCCGAACCCGAACAGAAATGGTAATGACCTGGGAAAACATAGATATCGCATGAACTTTTAAAGTGGGATTAGTGTAAATCAATTTCGTGCATGAGCCAGAGTGACTATTATGACCTAACAACGTTGTGTCTTCTCATACTAGTCGATGTTGTTATCTTATAAATAAAGTGACCGTTTGACTTAAAAAGTGGTTGATGTTAAGCAAATTTAACACTTTTTATGAAAAACTTTGTTTCAGATTCAGCAAGAATGGAGGAAGGGAAGTATCCAAAGTATGGAATAAGCTTAAAAAAATTTCCTACCTTTTAATAAAGAGTTTGTGGGTAGAATTAAACTTAAGCAAATTCTGCAACTAAGAGATGATATCAAAATGTTGATGGCTAGTGGCGCCTACAGTTTCAAAAAGTTTTTTAGCTCTATTTATTCACAGTTTATTTTATTGAGTAAATGATTAGGAATACTTTTTTAATACTAAATATTCAATTGAAATTCACAGACCTCAGACAAGGTTTGTGCAGCCCCGGTTGTTACAGGTCTGAAGTACAGATTTGCCGACTATTCGGTCTGCACACGTTTTTCTACGAAAAATCAACCCAAACTAAGGCTGAAAATGAAATGCTAAATTGAACAAATTGTCTGAGATTCGAAGCACAACGTTAATATGTGATTTACTTCACTTGCATCTCATTGCTAAACAAAAGTGCATCGCTGAGAAAAGCTGAGCAAAATATAAAAATGAACAGTCTGTTACCTAGATTACTGCCTCGTAATGAAAATACAGAGGTAAATTGAAACAAGAAGAGCGGGATTCGATGAATTTATTTAATTAACTATACAAATAAGAACACACATATCTAATACTATGCATTATTCCGTCACGATTTTTATTTTTAATCATCACACTCTGGAACTAATGACAAAAGTTTAATTAAAAGATCAAGAAAATTATTTTAGCTCATGAAACCACCTGCTGCCTCCAAGCATTCATTGCTGCAATCGGTTGAACTTGAAGATCAGATAAAAGTTTTGAAGAGCAATCAAAATTGACAACTTAGAGCAGCAGTTTTTGAGCTAGTGTAAATTTTGCGCTAATTTTGAGGATAATTTTTTTCGATTGTGGTAACCTGAAAACATCTGCGTTGAGCAATTCATAACAGACACATGCATAAATACAAAGCATCAGACTGTTGTGGGATGGTTGAAAAGTATGTAGGTACTTTATCATTTAATTGCGTTTAAATACCTTGTTTTCAGCTAAGCATTATTTTTTCATAACAAAATAACGTGAGCTGTGCATTTAAAAAAAATCACGGAGTCCAAAATGTTTGCATTTTATTGAGCATTACACATTATTCGATTAACAAACGGATTGGAACCTGCAAAATGACAACCATTTCATGGACTGCGATCTACTCATAACTTCCCAAAAATAGACGATGAGACGTAAATCAGTTAAGAGGAGCAATGTTTGGGGTGACGAGGGAAGAAAACAAGGGCAGGAGTTGTGTGCGTCAGCTCGGAAGAGCAACTGCAGAAAAGAGTGGAGGGGAGCGTCCCAATCGAGCGGGAGCGGAGCTCAAGAGAGCGCCTTGAGGGACGCCGGGAGAGAGCGGGTCCTCTAAAGAGTGTAACAATGAAGAGAGGCCAGCGGTGAGAGAGATTTCACGGGCCTCCAGTTGCACTCCAGTGTTCATCCGCGAGGACATGGAAGCGAATTTTATTTCTGTACTCAATGCAAAGGGGAATTATATATCAGTTGTGAGATAAGAGTGGCTTAGCGCCGATGGTTGATATCGGACAGAAGGGCAGTCAGAGAACACATTTTGTGCTGATGATTATTGACATTTTTGGCAGAAGTGTTTGATTGGTAGTTTGTACGATACTTCAATTGAATACTACTGTTGTACATTCGATGATGCTGATGAGTCATTGAGGTTGGTCTCTACAATAATTTGGAAGAAAATTGATGTTAATATTGTTCTCAAACTTGACCTCGACAAACATGGATGGCTGAATTTGTTTGCAAGTTTATCGATACGTTAACATTCGGTGGACATTGTTAAAATAATGTAAATGAATGTACCGTACTTGGGAGAACGTATACAATAGAGCAAGCCAGCCTGCATGAATATTTTAAATCTTGAGCAAAAAAAAATCGGTGACGGCGTTCCACAACAAAAATAACTAATGCTCCAAGATGTAATTTTTCTTTATCGTCACTCTCTTGTAGCGATAAGCAGGAACATTATCCGCACAATGCAGGGATAAATTGTTTAGCACACTCGTTGAGGAATTGCGCAGTGGCAAATAACGCACGATTGTTTTCCGTTCAAAACTGCTTTTTATATGAATTTGGAGGCTCGTTTTGTGACTGTTATAAGTAGCCTCTTCCCATTCATGGGAAGAGGGCTCAGGGGAAGCCTGAAAAACTCAGCGTCGCCGGGAGCGTCGGAACAGCTTCTGACGGAGACCAAGGCGAGAATTTTTCGACACTTGAGCGGGTTATTGCTTCTCCTCAATGATGCGCCTGCTGTCTTGTGTAAACTTTGCAATTTCTTCGAAAGATAGAACCAGAATTTTCTCCGGTACCTATCAAATGTTCAAGTGTCTTGAAAACTAATTAATGGATAAGTGTTCAAAGGCTCTTTGACTAAACGCTGAGTCCTCTTTTATATTACTTTCGTCAACATTTGATTGATAACAAAACGAAAGCGGGCCATGCGCGATCTACCTTATACGAAAAGGCTAAAAAATGTTTTGGGATTGTCTATGAATTTGCTCTGACATACTGAAAAACGTTCGGTAAATGTTCCGTTCGGAAACAAAATGGAGGAAGGCGAATTGGAAGTAATTCCCAATCAAGCAAACGTTATCTATTGAGTTTTTGGTTATCCATCGGGTCAGCTCAATGGTTTTCATTCAATGACTTTAGCATGATTATACGTTCTAAATATTTAGATACATGACATTCAATTATTTAACTGTATAAATCAGTTGTTCACAGCATCGTTGTAAATATCACTTAACGTTCGATTCTGCTAAGGGACAACGCAGTAACTTATGATCTTCGATAAAGTGACGCTCATAATAAGCTTGCGTTATTTCCAAATTAAAGAACGAAACATAGGAATTAATAGGATGAAAAAAGGCTCATTGGATCTTTCCCAGATTAGCCCCGCCATTAATGCAACACATAAGTTCACTCACTTGTAACTTTCGAAATAATGCACCAGTCGATTTCAAATTACCCTATAATGAAATATAAAAACGTTCTTTCATTTGAGAGTAATTTGAAGTCGATAGGTGCATTATTTCGAAAGTTACAAGTAGATGAACTTATGTGTTGCATTAGTGGCGGGGCTTATCTGGAAAAAATCCGGCTCATTTTCCAACGGTAAAGTATTTATTTTAGTCATTGCAAATTGTGTAATGTTTAGAGAACGTGATTAGTTCTAAATGGGTTTGGAATCAAAGGTAGCATGTTTCCATAAGTTATTAGAATGTACTTGAAATTTATTGATAGAAATCTCTATTGTAGTTAAAGGCACAATTAACAGGAAAAACCAACGTCTGACGTAATACTTCCACAAATAAGCCTGACTGACGGTGTTCCCAGACCTCCTTGTAACAGTAACGATGGACGAGCTAAAATATAAAAAGAACATTGTCACACATCACATGAAAAAGTTCAATATAATAGGTAAATTTCCTCATTCGAATTTAAACTGGTTAACGTTTCTTCAGAAACCTTGACATGTGTCTCACTTTCTCGTAAGGTTTCAGATCTTGATTACGAGGACTTGCAAGTACTGTAGAAAAAAGTAAGAACATGTTAACTGCAAAAAACGAATAAAATAAATTTATAAAAGCTTTGATCGAAATAGCACGTACTTGTTTTTCATTGTTTCAAACTAGCACTAAACCGAACAGACAGACGTGTGACATAAAATTATATGACGTCATTTTTCCTATCATGAACTCATTTAACTCGTTAATGTTCCAACCGAGACTCGCTGTGGAAGTCCACGGTGTTCCGCATGAGAACTTCACTTTCTTGCATCGGCCATCCGTTATGCAGGACAGAAAATGTTCAAAATTGAACTAAAAAGCATGTAGTATATTGAGCAATCTTGAGAAATTATCATCATCACCATAATTTTATGCTTATGTTTAATTTTCATCATGGAATTTTTGTTATTATGGAACACGCAAATGTTAATTTTCCACTTGAAAGAAGATTCGGTGAAAGGTGTCACACCCAAATGCGTCATGAATCATTGCAGGTTGATTATCTCACATTCATTCAGCTGGAATAAAGTAAAGAAGTTCTTCAGCGACGTCATATGGGTGATGAGAAGCAATATATGCATGATCACTAACCAAGGAGAAACTAACCAAGAAATGGTACTGATCGCTGGAAGGATAATTAAGTCGTCAAAATTATGTTGGAAAGATAATGAAGTTAAATGCAGACTAAGATACACTCGCTAAAAACTCCGAACCAGGTGATACACACGAAATCAGTAGGTCGAAATTTATTTTAAAACAAAGCTATCAATGCTGAAGGAATGAACAAAAACCGACAATATTCGGTTACTATTGATGACTAGTAAAAATCACAAGTCTCCGCTATTTACTCTCGTTTCCAGGACAATAACTATTATATTGCTGATTCAAACTTAGTTAACTTAAAATTATATTTACTCAATGAGCGTCATAAATAACCGGACGTAAAGTGCCAATTATTTCAAGTAGTCATGAAAAAATCTCGTCAACTAACTCGGAACAGCGATTGGAATGGCTGAAACAGGAAGTAAGCTATATGGACAGTATTCGCTCTGAAACATGGATGTTGGCTGAACTTTGAAGTTGTGATAAAGCAGAAATTAAGGCTTACGAAATTCTGCCAGCGAGAAAATAACCGAAGATGTATCATTTGAGCCCACAAGTTATTCTTCTTCCCTTCTCAGGCAGAAGACTGAGCTGAGTTTATGACAGTTCTAAGAACCATTTAACTAACAAATGAAATGGAACAATAGCGAGAAGAACCAGAACTCTATTGGAAAAATCCAAGGAATATATTATAGTCAAAGCGGCTGTTTGATTCAATCCTAATGTAGAGTTTTTCGTTTTTTTTGTAGTTGGAGAAAGAAACATGGATGGCCAGCGAATAGAAACAATCATTTCATTTTTGCTATAATTACAAATGAAATCAAACTTTAGAGCATAAAAGTGCGTTGCTGGACTCTGTGAAGTCGTTAAAACCAAAGAAGTACAATAACTATTATCCATATTCGCTGGAATCAATGTTACTGTAAAATATATATTGTAAAATAACTTGTACGTCTGAACTTACTACGAAAACGATACTAAAAAAATAATCGCAAATTAATTCAAAATTTTAGAAAATTTTAAAACCAAATAAAAAGTTGGGGATATTTCAACCAGGCAGTTACCTAAGTAATAAGAACGCGTATGTTATTTACATGCATTTCATGAGAGAAGGGACATCAATGCCTAATTAGGGCATAAGTGCAGCAGTAAGGTACATGCATTCACAAATAAATGAAAATGTAAAAATTCACGAAAGGGTGAGGTAGTTTTCATTCCAATGAAGTTTCAACTCATTTTCTGAAATTTCTCTGAAGAATAACCTGACTTATGTCCAGCCTTGCTCCCATATCAAATGTCAGTTATCTTATTTCGATTGAAGCTCAGTCTGACAGTTTTGGAGAGAAGACTTCAATATGGCTGTCGATAGTTCCGATACGGCGAGCCTTGTCCAGAAAACCTTTCGCTTTCCGTGAAATATATTCTTCGATTCTTCAAGCCTAAAGTACTCTTTTCAATAACACTTTGATTTTTGCAGCCGTCCGGCAGAAATGCTTGAATAACCTTTCTCCCATTGTGTGAATTTAAAACTACTCATTCTTTTTCAGAGCCAATTCGCAGCACTCAATTCCAAATATTTGCAAAGGAAACATAAGGAAGGGAATCATGCAGTTATTGTTGCACAGAGGAAAAGAGAATGCAGTAACGGTGCTCATCTATCTTGCCAAATATCGCCGCTAGAATTCGAGTTGCTCGCCAAATGTCAACCAGTGATCCAGGCACTCGACTCCCAGTGCCTGCAAGATCCGGCAAGTAGAGATTCTGAATTGCAGCAGAAAAACCAGGCGAGCAGTCACTGCGAGCTAAGAAACGGGCGTTGACTTGAAGTTAGTGAGCCAAAAACTGCCATTCCCATCAGACATAGTGTAGCCCCGAGCAACATTCCAGCTCTAGCTGTACGTGAGGGGTGCTGCTAATCCCCGAACGGCTCTGCAGCTGCTTTCGAATGGCTTTGCTGCTGCTTAAAACGGCTGTGTTGCTGTTTCGAACGTCTCCGGTGCTGCTTGAGCAGCTTCGTTCCTACCCCAAACGGCTCAGCTGCAGCCTCGAACGGCTCAGTTACTGACTCCAAACGACCTTGACACTTGCCCAAACAGGTGGATCTAAGATGGAAGCATCGCCTGATTTTGAAATGCTCCTCTATTACTTTGAATAGCGGGATCTGTCACGATTGCTATTGCAGTGATCTCCGCGTTGTACCTAATAATTATTGTGCTCTTATATCATTCCATACTTCGTTCCTTGTTTAGCAAATAACTTGATTTCACTTTTTGTGTCTGAATAGATTAATTGAAAGAAAAATTGTATGAGTGATTCATCTTGAAATTTTGAGTTCTCATTTTTTTCACATATTATAAAGTGATAAAAACTAAGCAAGCAGTATTGATCGATGGCAATTTCTATGTACGTATAGCATACTCTTTTACAAGCATAAGTTTTACAATGGAAATCAATGCACGATTGAAGTAACGAACAATCAGACGAAAATATCTACTCACCAAATAACCTAGAGTGTTTGTATTTGCTTCCACTAATTTCAGATGAAATTTTAAAGTTGAATTTTCGAAGAGAAGAGAGTGACTCTGGACATCCTTTTGGAGTTCAGCGAGCGGAAAGCAATGCAGGATCGACATGGATGTTATTTACACCCTGACGAGTTCGATTAATGTTCTAGCAGGCCAGGCGGTGCAACTATATAGTAACGGTGAGGTTGGGGCAAAACGGTCGTAGCTTCATGAAAATATGAAGACGCTATATCACTGTAAAATGTACGACGGAGAGTAACTATCATAAATAATGAACGTCAAGTACTGTCAGATGGTAGGCTGTATTTTTTTATCTGTACATTCTCCTTCAACTACACGAAATTTTTGTGTTACTTGAATGCATGTGTCACAGTTGAGGACTACATAATTCTTTCTCGGTACAGTGATAACATAGAAAAGTTTTTCTTTTTCCTGGATAAGCCATTACTCACCCGTCTGCTTCCTTCGTCTTGTACTAATAAGTGAGAATAATAAATCCTTCTATTGAAGAACAAAATAAATAACGATTCCCCTTCTATGCAAAATCGAATTATATTTGTTCAACAGCAAAATGTAATTTGAATAACAATTATTCAGACTTTGAATCTGATAGAAAGCATCGTGTCTGATTCAATGGATGCAAAACAAACTTGTAATGAGTGTTGTGATGTGCCCTCGTAGAAAGGGAGGCACCTCTTTATAAGTTATTTTTTCAGTCGGCACCATGCAGCTTGTCTGACATAGAATAGTTCTTTGGCATGGCCTTGAGATGTTTTCTCATTTACATCAATGGAAAGGGAAGATAAACTTAAAATTAAATTTATATACTCCAAACAAAAACTCTTTCCAGTATGAGCTTCAAGAGTTATAAAATTATTTTACATATTTTTCAGATGAAAGAGTTTAACTGAGACCACAGCTGGATCGAACAAAATAATTTTAACTTAGCGCGCGAAATCTAATTTCCACTTGTCAAATGTTTCGTTAACAATATACACAACGAAGAAGAACTATAAACAGATTCATACAGAAACAGTATTCAAAATAATAGAATGTTTGACTTATCTTATCACCGCATGTTAACATAATTATTCCAGAAATGATAAATAACTCGTGATCGTCATTCTAGAATGATTGAAAGCGTAAGGCTTTCTTTGTTCTTCGTGTGTAGATTCGCAAAATAATAGTGAATGCTTTTGCCGAGGCAAAGTTGAAAATGCTCGAATGAGTAAATTTAGCATCGTGTTAGAAAACCCAACATAGAAACCTACGACTGTATTGCACTTCAAAACCGTTCAGCGTTTGAAAGAATGAAGGCGAAGAGAATTAAGCATTTTTATGTTCCTCAACAGCTATAGTGTAGAAATATTTCTGGGCTTCTGACCCTTTCTACTTTGAAAGCTTGTAAGAAAATTAAGCATTTATTTTCCCAATTTTATTTGACTACTTTATTTGACAAACAATTATGAAAATGCCAATATTGTTGATCGATTTGACATACATACAACTAAAAATTGTACAAAGAAGAAATGAAACAGTAAGGAGCATCTTCTTTAGCATATATTTACAAATATCAAACTAAGAAAGAGATAAAACAGTCAAATTTAATAAACTGCGGATCAATGATTAAAACAATGAATGACATATTTGTCTCTAAAACCAGGAACATAAAGTGGTATTTTGCTCAGTGCTGACGCTCATAAACAAACGCACACACACACAAACTTATACAGGCACTAACTCATACAGGCCCACTCATGACAGTCATATCACACACACGTATCTCACACACGCGCTCGAATTTGCACAAATTCATTAATACGCACACTCGCACATGAAAACAAGCAACAAACCCATAACTTTTACACACTCTCCGCAGCCATGCATTATGATCGGAATAAATTTGTTTCCGTTATTGTGAATGGTAAATGGGTGAAAAGGAACTGCAAAACTTGAAGAATTTATCACTTTCGTTCTTGAAATGAAAAACTGGTTGTGATTCGACAGTTAAAATTCCTAATAATTTGGTCCACAAATAATGGCTTAAATGGAGAGGAGATTGAACGATTGGTAATACTTAAATTTTGAGGGGATGTCAGCCATCTATGATAAACTATTTATTGTCATTGTAAGGAATGCAACGCCACGATCAGTCATCACACTGATGTGAATAGACACATCTGTTACCTCATTCGCTTTTTAACTTTTTTCTCTGAATAAATGACACAAGCCGTCACTTAACAGCGTTTATAAGCAATTATGATGCACATCTTTCACAGCACACTTTGAACATCTGGCATGTTAAAGTATACAGATTTAGCTTGCTGCAACTTTTTCGAACCAAGTATGTACAAAAACTGAACGGTATTTAAGTCATTGAGCTCAAACAATCGTTATGCTCTAGCGTGTTTTGATCTTCGGTGTAGATTATCCCACCGAGTCGCCACCGTTGTTTTGTTCGTCGTTGCGCACGCTGCCGTCATCGTAATGGATGTTCTTTTTCTTTATTAATTGTCGTGACATTACTATTCGCTACATTCATATATTTTTATACTCCTTTATTAATCAAATTGGAGCTGCCACCACCCTTTAAGAATATTTTCTATAATTAATATTATATTCAAATACTTTCTGTAATCTTCGGTAAGCGTAAGGTCAGAGCTGTAGGCTATTATTCATGTGCATTTTATCATTATATTATCATCCTCATCTCTTCATCCTCATCTCTTTTCATCGCCACCTCTTCCTAACTTACAAAGGAAATTAAAGACACGAAAGATTACGAAGGTTCGCTATTGACGCTGACATCTATCATATCACAATGCTGCTGAGGGAGAAGCTGGTTAGACACATAGTAAATATGTTCAACTTATCTGCGGGATCCAGTTTGGCGTTGCTGAAGTAAGTACGAGGAGGCTGGTTGCTTTTACGATCAGGATTTACTATTTATTAGAATAAGTCGAATCTCCAGTTAATATAGTTAATTGTCACTTTTACGATCGTTCAAAACAAAGCGGGTCCATCGCCAAAGGCGATGAACTGCAGAGGAAGACACCAATAGGCTTAAATGATTTTGTATCGTTTCTCTTCAATATCTAAGTGCCTTGACTGCCTTTGACGAGCCCCCGCGTTAGACTGCCCGCGTAAGACTGCCCGTTGCCCACCCCGGCTTAAGGGACTGCCGGCGCGTCTCCCTCTTAGGGAACAAACACGTTAGGGACAGACGTGGTAGAACAGCAGTTAATTGATAATAAGTGAAAAACCCACGATGGTGATGAACATTAATTAGGATCCCGCATTCTATCTATAGCAATTAATAATATCCTGGATGATTAAGATTTCAAATACAAGAAGTACATTGTGATAGAGGAATAAGAAAGTGGTATCCGATAACTCGATGTTGTGATCCCTCGGTTGCGTCGTGGTGGTGATGTAGAGGAGGGAAGCTGGTGATGATGGTAAGGCGTCGCGTCGACTGGCGATGTTTGGTGGTAGAAGTTGTTGTAGGCGATGTTTCGTGAAATGGCACGAGAGGCAGATTGTGGAGTTGCTTCGAAGTTGTGCTTATCCACGAGAGTATATCTTTATATGCGGTTCTTTTCGAGGAGATGAAAGTCGTTGGCCAGACGTAGCATTTCAGTATTCCTCGTAGCGATTTCTTTATAATTAAAGATGTAGGGCAGTTATATCGTGAGAATATAACAAGCGAATTGTCAGCTAAAAAATTAAGAATTAAACATACAAAAGTTTTATGTTGCCGTATAAAAATTGCAAAAGTTATGGAGAAAAACTTACAAATGAAACGTTCTGCAAAAACGAATAAGGCACAGGAAAAGAATTGAAGTGTCAGTGATCGCCTAATTTTGGCAATGGATTAAAGTTCAAAAACATCGCTCCTTAGCGTCTCTATTTCATTAAAAATATTACCTGAAACAAAATTCTTAAAGGAAAATTTACTTGCCCGTACTAATAAACTATTTTTATGGCATGCTGATCTTTTTTGGAATTTCCCATGAAAAACGTTATTTTTAGATATTCATTCCAACTCGTATAAACCACCTGGGGTCGAATCAACGCATCTCGAGACACAACGTCTTCAGTTTGTCATCAAGACGTTGATAGCTTGCTAAAGAGATGCTTGTTTCTCATAGTAAAAAGCTAACTTGCAGACTTGAATGAATTTTTTAACATCGAATTTGACATTAAGTTAACCTAGTACATGAATTCAGTAAAATGTTTGAACTGCAGTCTTTCTTCTGACTGAAGTCCTTAATATAAACAAAACTATTATAGATTGACAAACGGTGGTACATTTCGCACAAAGGTTGAAATAAATATCAGCAATGCTGTGACAATACATCTGTTGTGTATTTTCCTTCGTGTCCAAGGATGTAACTGACGACATTATTTCGCTGAACGACCATGAACTCTTTGTAGCTCGCGTTACTCGAGGTTCTACAAAAGAGTGGAGTGCTTCTCCAATTAAACGCTGCCACCTGCCACAGAGCAGCCTCGGCAATTCTGAAACCCTGCACAACGACGCAGAACAATACACTAACAATCACATACAAGAACAAAGTTATGAAAGCCAATTACTGAGGGAATAATGATGGTTGTGTGCACGCTCGTTGAATGTGTTTCAAGCATCTATTGCGTTGTTGTCTTGGCAGTGATATGCTACACCTGCTGTATATGTAGGGGCCAGTGACCTTATTTGGGATTTGTGAAAGCGTTCTTGAAAGGTAATGAAATTACAAACATTTGCATTTTAATATAATGTTACACTTTTTAAAGGACTGTAATGTACTGGAAGTAATTGATCTTCACTACTGTGTGTTTCGAAAGACATGATACTATTTCTGCAGCATTGTTTTCTTGTACAGGGGCTAATAACAACGTCGCTGCTATGAACTTCTTTTGCTCAGAACTCGGACAATGAAGTTCTTGGATTTTTCCTCACGTTATAAGTTAAACCAAGAAAAACGCTTTCAGTCAATATCCGCGGACGATAAGGCGTGTAATGAAAAAGAAAACTGAAAAAATTCTAGAATGCATTGGGAAAAATGGTCGCAAGTTGGGAATAAATAAAATCTGACATTTTTCCTGAAGAGTTGAAAAAGTTTCCAGTATATTAATTCAAACAATTAATCATGAAAATATGGGTTGTTTGAATGCCATTCAACTTTCAACTAATTTTTCATTATTTGCAATTACATTTTTCGAAAAAATTTTTTGAACATTTTCATTAGATTTAACCACAGTATTGTGTTAATTATTGTTCAATGGTTTTACTATTGAGGAATGAAATAAATTTCTGCATCGAACGAAAAGAAAATAATTGGATTGGATGATTAGTTGGCAAGTTATTACTAATCAAATTCAGGATTTTAGTTTTTGTGAAACACCCTGTATGAGTTTGCAACCAGAGAACAATTTTATGGAACACCCTATATCTGCTTGTAACCACTGAATTTTTTTTTTTTTTAAATAGGTGAAGTGTTTGATAATCGTATCTGTGATACGGGTCTTACTATCGTACTAAGTACGGAAATAATATAGCATGAACGGTTATTACTAGAATAATTATGCTGCGTATCTTTCATGTGCCTGCGTCAAAAACATTGATTTCGGGAAGATGCTAGAATAATTATTGAAACCTCTGTAGCATATATGCTCGTCATCCACTGTTAAATTATGAACATTCGTTATCAAACGGGACGACTGTTGTAAACTAGCATTATTCGTCAAACAATTATTGTTTTAACTTACAAACGGTAATAATCATGCGTTTTACACCCGCAACAGAATTCATCACAAAAATCGTTTTGAACAAAAACAACCTACGAGGCACTAAGAAATATTCGCTCTAAAATGAATGCTTGTCAAAGACCGTACCCAAAATAAAGAGTATAGGATTAAAATAAGTAGGTTGGTGAAATAAAAAAGTGATCTTGCGTGTGAGCGAAAGACAACTTATTTACAACGTCGCAGAGAGAGGATAAATGTCGGGTGGTGTATTTTCCTCTATCTTTTCGCTGAATGCAGGATGTTGTAATTACTCCTTTTCCAACTGTGGAGGGAGGCTGTCGAATTTTGTTCCTTGCCACCAAAGCAGAATAGAGACAGCGACAAGCAAGCAAACATTCATAGGAAAAAACAAGATTATTGGAGCCTGATAAGTACGTAGATGCTTTAAATATATTTCCCTCATCATCTCAGAGAACTTGACTAATGCATTTTTAACCAAAACTTACTTGATTAGTACATTTATTTATTAAAAAGAGGTAAAATGAACTATTTGAAAAAAATCAGCGATAGCTAGAACTGCAAGTAAAAGTATGAACTCATGCTGAAGTAATAAATCAAGTACTTGCATCATGAAATAAAATGTCTTATGATACTTATGCGGTCAACGAAAAAACGGTTACAATTGCGTGCACATCATCAGAGAAATATTCCAACACATTATTTTTGAATTTGTCTGTATATGGAAGGACATTTTGAACTGTTGCCATAAGTGACGAATTAAACACTAAGAGATGAATTCCTCCTTAAAATTGGCATGTATCAAAAAATTGCAGGTTGTACCAGGAATGATTAAGCTTCACGCAACAATAAATTTAAAGCTTCATCGCAACGCATTAAGAGCACAATTGACGAAAAATTAAGGTTATCGGTGATTCAGCAGTTTTATCGCGTTTGGACTACTGCAGTCTAGTATGGGGAGATATACCTCATTATCTTCAAAAAGAATTGCATAAATGTATGAACGCAGCAAAAGTAGCATGCAAAGGTAATTTCAAGAAACGCGATCATGCCACCCCTCTTTTAAGAAAACTCGACTGCACCCCAATGCCAGACATGCAGATTCGTGATCCTAAAAGCTTGACAAGTGTTCTCATCTCTGTACCTCCCTAAGATTAATGCAGATGTAGTGAAATTTTATCAATTCAAAATTCCAAACAACCAAATCGGATTAGTAATGTCTTTGTTAGTTACCGTTCATCTGACGTGAGATACAATGTTCTCTCAGTTTCAAGAGCACTTTTGTTGAACAAGCTTCCCTAGCTTGTAAAAATTTTACATTTTAATTTTAAAACAGTAAAAGAGTTTAGAGTAAATGTGTCACGTCATTTCGCATCTCAGTCATAGGGAAAAATGGACCGCAACACTTCGGTGTAAATTTGCACTAAAACGATTGCCTAAAATATACTCATTGCTACTTTGGGGTCAGCATTTCAAGCTCGGCGAAGTTGGAATGCCTGTACTTATTTTAGCTGACTTTGTCCGCTTCCTAATAACCACACCGTGAAAACCTCACACTTAGCCTGCGTAGTGCAGTTGATTATAAGACCAATAATTATGTTCAAATGTAATCTATGTAGCAGGAGAAAGATTGTTTTTTATGTTACATTTTTTTCTCCTATATTCATCTGTCAGGTTCCTGCCAGCTCAGGAACCGTTAAACAAGCTGCAACCTGCAATCCATTTGCTTTACTGAAACCGTCAAGCTTGTGCAAGCATTAAAGGTAGAGCCAAATTTCCTTTGAAATTGTTTGTTCTAACTTTCACGACAAAACACGATCCTCTTCCAGGTTCCGTGTAGCTTTTGTACCCAACGGTGCTTATAAGATCTCGTAGCAAATTGAAGTTCGCGTTTGAGTGATATGCATCAAAATTAAGTTATTTCCTAACCTACAAGGTGTTTTGCAACACACGAAAGGTGCAAGGTTAAGAAGTAATGATTATCCGAAACACTATAGCAGTGGTTCACAAACTGGGGTCCCCGGACCCCAGTTCACTTCTCCCGGACCCGTGGGCGTTCCTGAGAAAGTTCTATGGGTCCGCGACGCAATGGAAACAAATTAACTCCAGAAAAAATTTATATAAAAATATACAACACTGATTCTCTATCATTATAGTAGGTGGTATCGATATTTTGGTGTGAAGGCAGCCAGCACTTCTTTATTACATTGACAATACTGAAAACCAAGCACAGAGCGCGCCTATATATACAGGTGGACAACGACATGCGTTTGACACTTGCTAACATCAAGCCCTGCATTGATCAACTGTGTAAGAGCCATTAAGTTTATTCATCCCACTAAATAAGAAATGTTTAGTGGCTTCTGTGTTTAAATCTACACTTTTTATGATGGTGTTTCATTTTTTTCGTTATCTGTGTTGACATCATCCATTTATTGTGGCTGTTTCTTGTTACTTTCTTTGTGTAGGAATTTGCAAATATTAAATTTAGTGCATTGTAATTATGTAATGAGTATTCTGGTAAAGTGACAATTTTTGATTGGCAGGGGGTCCTCGAATAGGACTTGAATATCGGGGGGTCCTTGGCGGGGTAACGTTTGGGAACCTCTGCACTGTTGGACCATCCCAAGAACTCAAATATGAAACTGTCCACGCAAGAAATTCTATGAAACTACACAGAAAACTCTTCGATCGTAGACTATAACAACTTTTTTCGTCCTTGCTGATGCTTGTAGGTTGTCTTTCAAATGAAAATTTCAAGCTTATGCGTCAGTGTACTCCTGCTACTGCACAAACGCGGCGGTCACAATTACGATTAAAAAGATTTTTCTCATTTAAAGAAATTAGAGTCTACGAGAGTGAACACCAACCTCATGGTGGCGCATGATTATGAGATTATCTTGAAATTTTTCGAACTCTTCATCAATATCATCATACAAGCACCATCAAAAAAACTTTCTGTTTCATTGTTTCGAGGAATTATAACTCGTAAATTAACTCCATGATGAGTTGTTTTTGATTTTTTAATATTGCAGCGCAGAAGGTAATCAGAATGCTATCAAATAAATATTTTGCAAGGAAGTTGGGCGTCAGGTAGTTGAGGTACAAACATCTATCCAAATCGCATCCGATTGTTGCATTAGAACTGTTGTTTAAGCAAGTGACTTTAAATTTGAGTTGAATATTGAACTTTACTTTAACCACATAGCCATTTTCCCGTGTTTAACGTAATGTTATCAATATATTTGGTGAATATTATTCCCAACATTGGAAGTATGCATGTACACGTTCAAACAATACAAAGTAAGGAATCACTTAGGATACTTCAATCATTTGCGTATCAGGCGATGCTATTTTTTTGACAGAAATTAGATAAGGTTCAGGTACGAACGCTAAATAAAGTTCGTTGTCAAGTTCATGTGTATTCAAATGATTACCCTTTCAATTCTGTTCTTGGAAATTATCATTACATGATGTGCATGAAGTGTGAACAGATAAAATGAAGAAAATAATTAAGTCAAGTTTAAATCATATAACAGACAGCCCCACGACCAAACTCAACCTCACTTTACCTTGTTGAGATTTCACCTGTGAGCAAATTTGATGATTTTAATTGGGATGTCACGGGAGATCGCTGATATTACTTAAGTTTAAAGAAAAAAAGTGACAATACAAAGGAAGTATAAATAATTTAGTCGGTTATAACTTGTTTGAATATATATATTGTATTCAGAAAATATTTGCTTCAATTTTACTATGACAAGCCTACTTTCAGTTCAAATAATAGTTTCGAGATATTGGAAACAGTCATTAAATGACATAAGTAGCATGGTCGGAAGAAATGTTACATAAACTATTTAAGCATCGGCTTTATAAGGGATTCTATGGAGGGAAATTACCTCGTAAAGGATTTTTAAGTAAGCCACTTCACACCGTCGATATTTGCTATGACTGAGATCTGATATTTCGAAACAGAATAGAAAATGATGCATTTGTCAGTGGAGTTAAATTTATCTGTAATACAAACCCGTTCACAAGATATCAGTAATTCATAATTCGTAACGGGAATCCTCCTTCGAGTGGATTTGAGTGTTGTTTCACATTTTTCTTACGAGCATTCTAGCATAGTAAGGTCGTGTATAGATGAAATCAAAAGAGCAAAATCAGAATCATAAATTTCTAGTTGTTAATTATCTGCTCGTTAATTGCATAGCAAGAAGTAGCATTAGGCTATCTCATGTTCGAGTCGAAATACTCTCAAGCCCCAGGCCATCTTTCCGACCATCCCACTTACACATCTTCTAGATTGCAATCAGTAATGGCTATGCCTCCAGGCATACTCAAAAATTGTGACGTCATAATAGTGGTCTGAGATTTCAGGCCATTCATGATGAATCGAAGGGCCGAAATGAAGCTAGCTCCGACCTATCTTTCACTTCACGTAGAGAGGGCCCAACTAGATAATATTTTACACTAATTTCGCAAATTAACTACGATGAGCACTATCTGGATGAAGAGATGAATGCAGAGAACACAGAAGTAAATGAAAGTACTCTCAAATAGGTATTTTCTAGAGAAAATTGAGCCTCCGATACTTCAGGTGAAAGCATAAATTCTCATTACACTTAATCGCTGTATTAAAACTGTAGCATTAAAAAATTTAATTGGTGTGCTATGTCAAATCCATTTCTAGTACAGGAAGCATGCATTAATTCCACATGAAAAATTCCGATCATGACAATTTACATCAGTAACCACGAAAAACGCAATTCTTTTTGAGAAGAATGCATTGCTAATTTTCTTCTTGGACAAATATGTGAGTAAGGTACCAACGGTTGATAATTCATCAAGGGTTGGGGTACGGACAGAGTTATGATGCGTTAAGAATAAAGAGTGATTGGGTAATATAGAGCTCACACAAAAGAAAATTTTTTCCCGAAATTCTCCGGAAGACAAACAAATAAGTTTTACCGACGAAGAAAGCGAGGAAGCATTATTTTGTGATGATCCCTGGGACACTTGTTTAATTAACACACAGTGTAAATTGTTCAGCAAATAGATCAAACTTAGTTCTCGGTCATTTTGTGGTGCAAAATATCTGAAAAAATAAAATAAAAAAGAATTCAATGGCCTTAAACTCACGGAGCTTTTTCTTTTATTACACAGAAAGCCAATACGGCACAATGAACTCGGTCATCTCCAAATGAAAAGTACAACACGAGTACCATCATTTGCAATAGTCTTCATTTTTGAATAAGCATTATGAAATAACCCAGCTTTCAAGCAGTTGATAGTTGCTATGAAGCCTCTTGAAAAGTTGATAAGCAATAGGCTTCGGAAATATCTTAGGCAAATGTGTTAACCTTTAACGATATGCATTTGAGCACTGGCACCCATTGGGAATACTGTCAGGTCACCTCAGGTGTGAATAAATTAAGTTTTCGGGAATTTTACCATTCGTGCCCAATTTACTACCTGTAGTGCTCATACCTTCTTTACAATCTCTTTTTTGGACACACCTAATATATGATTTTCCGTTTTGTACGAACAATTTTAAGTAGTCCCTTCTTTTTGATCATTTGAGATAGCCTTGGAGTTGAGTTGAGAGTTGAGACCATCGTTGTAAGCAAGATGCAATATGTCAGTGTTGAATTTCCTGGTGTTCCCTGTAGAAAATCTGCTGGTGTGAACGTGGAGTATTGCAGTGTGGTGAGGAACTCACCCATGAGTATGATGTAAATTTTTCGGCACGATAATATAAGCTTTCTTATATAGTGAACAGTTAACAGTATTTTCATTAAATTCTTGCTTCCCGTGAGAGAATTTCCTCTCCAAAAAGAATGGTAGGTGGCGGAGCAAGAACACGAACTCGTGAATTTTTTGTGCTCTTAGCTCATTATTGATGTAAGTGGATACAACGTAACGTAACTGTACTAGTTTAGCTCAATGCTTGCGGTGTCTTGCGTTGCACATGTTTTTTTTTAATTCAGAACTGTGTGGTTCATGGCTATCAGGAACACCGATTTGTGCGCATGCTTAAAGAATCACATGCAATATTGACAAGTATTTACAAATTTGTTGCATTGAAAAATGACTTCGAAAATGCAAATTTTACGAAAATTTTCTGTTCAGTCAACTTCAATCATTGGACTCTGTGGATAGTTGAAATGAATTCAAGAGTCGCATTGAAAATTAACACTGAAAATAGAAAGAAGT
>JACJUY010001070.1:20876-31312 GCA_014220935.1 Platorchestia sp. MABIK | reverse complement strand
GAAATTTCGGACCCCCCCCCCCAAGGGGGGTCCAAAAGGGGGCCGAAATCATAAAAAATTGAGTGTGTTTCTTTTTTGTGTCGGAAAAGGATCCATTCATATCGTAACTACTCATTTAATTTTGATGCTAGAACAAAACCAAAGACAGTTTTAGAATTCTGGGAACATTTCTAACAAAGTTATTCGATTCAATTTTAACATTTTGAAAATCTTTTTTGGGATATGCGAAACTTTATAACATTTCAAACAATTATTTTTGTGTTTGGATCCATATAAATTTTTTTTCGTCCCATTTTAATAAAACAATTAAACAACTTTGTTAGAAATGTTTCAAGGATTCTAAAACTGTTTTTGGTTTTGTTCTAGCATTAAAACTCAATGAGGAGATACGTCTTGAAATATACATAAAAAGGTATTAAACAACTCATTTTTAGTAAGAAATAACAAAAAAAAGTAAGGCCTAAATCGAAAAAATGAATGAAGTAAAAAAGGTTTACTTTCAAAATATACATATACTGACCAATTTTCAAGCGAATCGGACGAAAAAAGTTGAAAAAGTTGACCTATATAAATGAGGTACATGGTGAGTACTCAAATAAAATATATTTATATATGTTTTTATGCACGGAATTTCTTATGGTACATTGAAATTTAGAAGGAAAATATTGCACATTATTCGCACATAAAAATAGATCAAAGAAACTGCATTCATGTACATAAATTGTGTGTGATATTACAATTCAATAGTTTATTTTGTTTTTGGGCTCTCCTGAATAAAATACATTTCTACCGTTCAAATTGTATCAGCGCATTGAGTTTTGATGCTAGAACAAAACCAAAGACAGTTTTAGAATCCTTGAAACATTTCTAACAAAGTTATCCGACTCAATTTTTCAAATGTGACAAAACCAAAAAATTTATAAGGTCCAAACCCAAAAATAATTGTTTGAAATATTATAAAGTTTCGCATATCACAATTTTTTTTTTCAAAATGTACAAATTGAATCGGATAACTTTGTTAGAAATGTTCCAAGGATTCTAAAACTGTCTTTGGTTTTGTTCTAGCATCAAAATTCAATGCTTTGATACAATTTGAAATAAACATAAAATGTATCAAAAAACTCATATAAAAAAAAAAGTTGGGCCTAAATCGAAAAAATGACAAAAGTAAAAAAAGTTTACTTTCAAAAAATACATATACTGACCAATTTTCAAGCGAATCGGACAAAAAAAGGTCAAAATCCCAGATGGTACCCTTATCAAGTCCAGCCCTTTCAATCACAGTCAATAAATTTTGAAAACTTAAGTTTAGTTTTAACATCTTAAGTCATGTTATAAATTTTGCAAATGTTATAAAATGTGAACATAGGACGTAAAATACATTTTATTTTAATTTCCTGCGTCAGTATATATTACGAACACGAGAGTAATGTCTACATTTATCATTGACTTTGTTCCTAGTCTGTGAGGAAATGCAAGTAAGAAGAGCTCACATTTAATCTGAGTTATTCGAGTTGGGCTGAAGAATTGCATGAGCAGTCTTGGATCACTGAAATGAAAATTTCAAATAATTAAAACAACGAAGTTGTGGTTCCGTTTAGAATTCAGTATAAAGAGTCAAATTCCGCAAAGCATAAACTCAATTTTAGGCTTCTTTTTGTATGGTGTTTCACCTGAATAGTGTATAACACTTCATACATTGTTTGCGTACCTTCTAAAGTAGGAGTATTGTATTTCCTAACTACGTTATGGTAGTAGAAATTGAGCAGCACCAAGCTAACGCTGTTCGTCATCCATGTAACTGGAAGTTAAAGTAAATCAAAGTGAAATAACGGGCTGAACACATGCTCAGTCGTACTTGATTAAAACTGTCAGCAAAATTCAAACCTGAAACGTCGTCAAAGAATTTTCTCGGTTGAATTAATCTAAAAAATATTGTTTCATTTACACATGCAAACACATGTGTTACATGCAAAACCTTCTAAATATACGAACGCTTAAATATTTTTCACAGTCAACATAATTAGGAGCGTTTTTTCATTGCCATGATCCACAAAACCTTAGACTACACGGCTGCTCAATCGTTCCTTAAACTTTTTAACAGAACTTGCTTACTCCCAATTTAAGATGCGGCTATAATAATTGCAATGACAATTGAGTTCTCGCAGTAGTTCTATAAAATTGTATTATTTTTTGTGAAACATCTAGGTGAAGGAAACCTTCGGGTGTTTAAGACATGCAGTAGAAACTTGAATTTATTATAATTTTCAAATGGTCATCAAGCTTTGGCTTGTCAAAATAGTTTTTAAAGTTCAAGACTGGAGGCCAGTCAAAATAATTCACGTAAAAAAAGTATTTTCTGTGTATTATCGAGTGACAAATCCCATACCGCAGCAAGCAGTCTTCAATCTAGAGGTGCTCATTGCTCTAAGTTCAACAAAATTTTTGATCCATAGGCCGTAAAATGACAATTTTATTCAAATCTTAATTTTCAACTACATGATATGAGTAATAGTTTAGTTCCATTCTATGAAGCTTAGGTTACACTTTTCTAGTGACTCTACTTAAATGAAAACATGAGTAATAATTAGTCGCTGATAAACATCAACGCGGTAAAACATACATGACATAGTCGCATGCACAATTACTCTTTTCGTAAAAATAAGAGAAAACCAGTAGTAACAGCTTTCTTTTTTGAACCGACAATCTTCATGCGCTATAGTTACATGTCCGTGAGAGAAAGAAAATATGCAGCGCGATGTACGTATTGTTCACTACGAGTTTGGCCAAAGCCATCTCCAGTTTAGGGTATCGCACCAACGTCGAACAGCTCTATTCATCTAAATCAACGTCTAAACGTCAGGTGAGCGAGATAAGGAATCCTCGTCGGATGGGAGTTCAAGACGTGGTGGTAATTCCAAGAGCTGCCGGCGGACTTTCGCTCTGCCCAATGCTGTGTTTATAGCAGACTTGATTGAGATCTACCGCGGGTTTCAGTCTTGTTGATGGACGTGTTGATAGTTTGATGAACTTCTAGTGATTGATGCTGACTGTCTAACCGAAATAGCCAGGAGCATTTTGTTTTATTGAATAATGCAATGTTTATCGAAACTTGAGATAAGGAAGGAATGCAGAGCAAACTCTAAGCTTTTGCTAAGAGAGAGGTAAAGGGAATAGCTTGGGGATGCAACAGTGGGTTGATTTAGAAGTTAGATTCTTTATTTGGATTTAGATACTTGCAAAAATCAATGCTTGTTACAGCTAAACCACACTTTTCAAAAACAGTCATGACGACACATATTTTTCGCATTCATTCGTACAAGGTCAAGGATGCATGTAAACATTAAAATAAAAATTCAATACTGATTGGGGCAACGAGCCTATTCACTACTATGACTTCCACATAGGTGTAACCTAGAGTTGCTCTCCTCTCAAGAATTTCGGGGTAGAATATCTAGGAGTGAAATAATTTCTGTAAAGTTTCCACACCATGCAGTTGAAAGCATACGGAATTAAGAAAAAATAGTAGCTTTGAGCTTTGTTTTCGAGGATCCAGAGAGGACATTAGACACGTTTTCTCAAGCCTCCATAATAGGATCACGCGTAGTCTGTTTCCGAACATCTGCTTCGCGTGAGGCGCACTGGACAGTTATCACCCAGGTCTTTTAGTCGTGTCCTTCCTCGGTGCTTTTAGGTTGATTTTGGCCACTGGCGCACTCTCAGGTGTCATTGACTTGACTAAATTTCAGTGCCGTGCATATCATCCTCTGGTCAGTTCAATCATCTGCTCTCATATGACAAGGGTCACTAATACATCTCCCCGATCGCCCAGTCGTACACGAGTGCAATCCACAACCTGCCAGTCCTTAGAGCTAGGATGAAATCAGGTTATTTAAGAAATGGTTCTCCTTAGTGTGATGAGTGTCACTACCAGTGATTGAGCAAAAGCTAATACGCATGATTTTCTTCTCGTTTCAGCTCAACACATCTAGTCGTCTTGCGCTTTCTCTCTCAGATGTAGCTTCTTTCTAACAGTGTCATTAAACTCAAAAATAGCATCGAGCTAATGGTCAGCAGCCACTCTCGTGACAATATCATGAAGTCCTGTGTAGAAACTATTCATATGAGCTCATTTTAGGAGCGCATACACAAACGATAGCTTTGGGTCTGTTGCTCAGTAAGGCCATTGCATCTTACGCGATCATGAGTAATTCTGTTTCTCCTTCTGGAGTGCTCTTAATTTTATTCACAACTCCAAACAGACTGCAGAAGCAGCTCTGTGCTGGCAATATTCCCCATCAGGCAGCCTCTTCTTAAAAAATGTGTAGCCCTCTCCATCCACAGTTAGCAATCCCTCTTTTGTATATCGTGTCTGTCAATACTATACATCAATACTGTATCTCTCAAGTTTAATAGCTACTATAGAGCGGAACGCCTGTGACGGTACTGTGCTTTGTCTCTTTCAAGCAGCGTCCATACTCTCCAGGTTGCTGTATTTAGCTTGAGTTACATTTCATAATTTTTTTGACCGCAATTGAAATGCCACATCGGGCTCGCTACCTGTTCATGGTGGAGTGAAACGAGCAATATTTATTTAGCCAAGCTTTCCTTAAAAGCTCTCCCCATAGCAGGCGGGCAGATTGGCTCTTAATAGAACTGCGCAGCCATTCCGAGTGCAGTCGAAGGAAGCTGTCGCTCTGGCCCTAGTCCATCAACGACCATCACCCAAGGCCGCCAAGCGTGCAGATCAGGAACTGAAAGCTCTCAGTGGCATCCATCACCAGCCTCCGTCGCCCCACTACCACCGTTGCGGGACCTTTTGAAGAAATACATGTGGAATGAGAGAAAAACATTATTAGAAAAACACTGCAGAGGAAAGCTTGGGCGGAGATGATTGAGTGGAACGCTAGAGCATACCTCACAGTACAGTATCTTGACCACACCGCAGGGCCAGAGGTAATGTTCGTCGTTCCAGACGACTGGTTGGCTACTGGGGATCTGGTCCACGGTGCGACGCACAGCTTCTTTAGTTTCCTTACAGAGCTTCCTCCATAGCCACCCAGGGGTACGCATCTCTACCGGAACACCCAAGCACGAGGGTATCCATAATTGAAGAGTTAGCACCCAAAAATTCTGTGTAATTTAGCTTTAAGTAAATTATATGACTGCGAGTAATGGGGAAGTGCTTGTGAATAAATAATAAGACTGTGTAATATGTAACATAATGTAAATAACATGACTGTGTAATATGTAATATAATGTAAATAATATGACTGTGTAAATATGTAATAATAAGTAGTAATAGTAAATAATATGACTGTTTTTCATTCAACTCTTCTCACAGAAACTTCACCGCACTTCATCTAACGAAATGTTGACGGAAAAAACAGGATTTGGCAGTCACATTACATGAACCTTGTTGATTAGCCGCCCATGGTTTATCATGAGGATACTATAAATGAGAACTGATACATTAACATTATAAAGAAGGTAAAGGTTAATTGAAAAGTGTTGTGTTAATTTTCATTAAATTTTCTCTAATAACGTATCAAGGCTTTCTCTACTGTGTTTTCGTTTGCGTTCTATCAGTTTTCTAAATCACTTGCGTCGAGAGACTTCACTGACCAATATTGTTGAGAGCTTAGTTATTGGAACTGCTCATGGCTTGACTAACAAGTCCATGACTGTCTCTTCTTTAGATGCATCAAGTTACGCGATTGTCTTCTGTCATTTTCGAGCAGCTTACATTCATTAATCCTCAAGTAACATGAACGATTTTCACTCTCAGTATTGAAACCTGAGATTCATGCAATTATTAAGCTTGGACCTTGAAGTCTTGAATAATTAAGCTGTAATGACATCTGGCCGCTGCTGTTTCACTGCAATTAAAACGATAATTTTGGTCATTTGACTCGCTCATTAAAGGAACCAAACGTCAAAACAAAGCAAGCCCTGTAAACTCCAGCGAAACATGACTATTTAAACTGAACTTCAGCACAAACAACTTCTTCTCCAAGCTCAAAATGAGATGCCTGCGTCATGCACAATAAAAAAATGACGGACTGAAGCATGAACGTGGTAGTTATGAAGAGATTTTCCTACTGCTGATATACTGAACTACTGGTTGAGATTTTTCAGAAATCATGTTTTTTTTGTATGGTGGCATGTATTCATTCACTGAATAAGCGTACTTATATACTATTTTTAAAATTGAGAATATTTTTGATACAAAGTCTGACGTCGCGCAGTGAGTTATTAGAGGGTTTTCACATACAATTTTAGCTGCACTTAAAAGATACATTTTCATATGTTGCGCATACTCGGATAGGTGACTGAGTATTCAAATACTTTTTCAGACCAAAGAAATTAACAATAAAAGCTGACTAAAATACATTCGCACTAATGGGACTTACACCCATTTTCACGAAATTTATCTCTGCTAACAATATCAAGAATTCAAATGCAATTTCAAACACAAAATAATTTTTGAGTATGGCAGGTTAATACATATTGAAAAACATATTCATGAGTTTTCTTCCAAGGCTGAAAAATTCAGCCTCTAAAACAGATTGATTTCTAAGCACGCTTAAACGGGCCATTCTTTCTTTACCTGTCTTGTGGGTATTTTATCAACTTATGTGCAAACTTTGAATTCGCATTGCTTGTAGTTTTCTTTGCGTGCTGGAGTTAATTCATGTTTTCCGTATGATGATAGTATAAAGAGACGATTTGAAACAAAAAGAGCTGGAAATCGACTGACTGTCTTCTGAAAAAACAACTGTCTCTAGCAAATGGGGGACACAGTCGTGGAACGTCCTTTTTGTTTTCTAGCGTGCAAAAAATTTTTTCCATAGGATTTACTATCCATGGAAATGGTTGATATACAAAACTGTGCAATATATGACAGCTTACATCTCTCACTCTCTTTCTACAACTTGTTTTTTAGATGATTTCAGACAGCTGCTAGAACAGTATCATTACACATGATTTATTTATGTGAGAAATATTGAAGGGCTTTTATTGTTATTTATCTTAATTTCACTCGTAATAAGCTCTCAAGATAAGATTTTTTCACACTTTTTTATGCAAATTCATTCATGATTCAAGAATGCGCAACTCGGAGATCGATAAACATATGTGCTATTCATTGTACATGTAAATTTATTTTTCATATGTTTTAATATACAGTATGTTAACAAGATTTCCGGGCACTTGCCGTACTGGTAAACCTTTCTGAATTCAAATGATTTTATAACATTTCTATCTTTTTCCTTAAGTACTTGGAAAGTCATTTGAATTAGCGCATTAATTGCAGTATACGCGTGCAAGGACGGAACTGCCGAAATTACATGCCCACGTTCTCAAATGAATTAATGGAACAAACAAAATACGTTCTAAAATACGCCTTGGATTTTCCAGGGTGACGAAGTGTCTGCAGTACTGACTTCTGACAACATTGGCGTGTCACGGATCTCCGTGTGAGTAAGAATGCTGCCAGCGCAAAGGTACGCGAAAGCAGGGATAAGTTTATCAGCGTCAAGCAAAACGAATTTCTGAAGACAGTTCGGTCGAATTATTGACTTACGTGCAAACATTGAGTTCATATTACCAGTACTTTTTTGCCGTACAGGTGTTCTATGTCAGAATGGTGCTAAGTGACGAGACGGTGAACGTGTTTTTTGTGATAAAATTTTATATCAGTTGCGTGAGTATAAATTGATGAGCTGGAAGAATATGGACTTTAATGCAACGTGCTTAATTAGAAATGAATTGGCTTCGATCCACAGGAATACAGCGCCCCTCAAGTTTGACGTTCGTTGGAACAAAGTGTTAAGGCGCATGAGACACAAACTGCAAATATATCTATCATTAGGAGCTTCATGATCCACAATTAGGTTGAGATATGCTGGTTTTTGTCAATGATTGTTTCTAGAACTTATGGTTTATTTGCAGTACAACATTTTGAAATTAAATATTTCTGGCAAACACTGATACATTCCAAATAAAACAAAAAATATGAAATGTCTTTCGAACAAATATGTACAACATGATCATTAATCACAGGAGGCAAAAGTTTCTTAGGAAGTAAGCTAGGTATTTCCTTTCAGAAAGTACCACGCTTCACGCAGTGATGGTCTGTGGTACGCGACACGGCCTACAGGCAGCGAACGAAGAGGATGTATTCAAGAGGCCGCGTGGAGCTTCGGAATAAAAAAATGCGACATGAAGTGTGCCTAGCGAGACAGTCTCCCCCTCTTCCATGTTACTTGTAAATGCCTCATAAATTCCAGTACAATTAAGACCCCATGGGAAGAGTATTTTTCGCTTCTCCTTTGATCTGCAATGCAAATTCTCCTCTTACTTACGGGAAGTTAAACAGGCCAAGAAAGTCTTTTCAATTGTGGCATTCTAAAGAGCACTGGGACTGAAAGTTTCTCACGAGGAACTTGTGGACGAATAAAGTGTCATTCACCCCTTCTCATTCAGTTGAATATTTATAAACTTATTTCATTCACTGGTATAAACCTCTCGAATTGTTACCAAACGACATGAGATCAATATAATTATATGTTAAATATGTTTTACACTACTTGTATTTTACGCGTAAAGAACGGATAGCTGCAAAATGAAATAATCATGAAATGTAATTATCACATGGGGGGAAATAACATGTTATTCAATTATCTTCACGTCATTTTCAGTTAAAATTTGCAGAACGAGAGTACATTTTAATAGATATATATCAGAAGTGAGGTCCACGTATCAACATATTGCGTTGATAGAACTTCTCGTGCGTTTGCTTAATCTGTTAAGAGAGATATTGTTTTTATCGGCATTCTTTACTATGGCAAAAACAAATTGATGCATCCAAGCAGTAAAATTCCCCAGAGCTCATAATGTGTTCTTTCAGAAATCAATCTCGTTGGAATGAGCAGAGAAATGGGGTTAGCAATAGCCTACCGTAATGAGTATTCTCAAAATTCTTCACTTCTGACTTTCCTTGGACTTTGAATCAGCCTCCGAACTTTATGCTTTCAAAAGGAACCGAAAGGAGCCATAAAGAAGCTATGCAAATGAGCCATGCCAATCGATCAACTCGGCTTGACCGAGCACGGTACTTTTAGAAAAGAAATGCCGTTGAACATTGAAGTTCGTGACACTCGTCGCTTTCTACGGACCTTTATAGCCTTCCGTTCATTCGGGAGAAATGGCTGCAATTTTGGAGGAACTTTTCCGCTGCGTCGCTTTTCAGTTCCTGTCATCTAAGTCTCGATCCTCTCGTACAGCTGCACTCAAAGTCGTGAGATGTCACATTTTTTCCAGTTATGTGCGTCTGGTGCTTGTATAGCTGCTTGAGGGAAAAAAGACGAAAAGGGATTCAGTTATTTTCTAGGTTAGGGAGTGCAATGATTGGAAAGCTCCAATACAGAACATTGAGGTATATAGAATAGCGTCGCAGGTTTTGCACTCGTCTAAAGTTCGCTGGACCGAGTACTTACGAAGTTGATCTTCCTGCACACAATTTAAAAAATTATAGATTCCACACTCTTTTTTATACTAGCGTTTCAAGAAAGTGGATACTTGAAGAGGTATGTGAGTTGCTCGAAGAGTAGAAAAGTACTTTCCCACCAGTTCATTAAAAAAGTAAAACAGAAAAATACTCCTTTGGTGGCAAAGTAAACTCGCTACATCCGTACGATTAAACTTCTCAATTAACCTAAGCGGAAAGTGTTTTGTTGAGTGGTATTGAGTCAGGTTATAGTTGAGGATTTGCTTTCATACATTTTCCATGAATGAAAAAATTGTTACAGATGTTCCTCAGACAAAAGAAAAAAAACAAATAGAAAGAATGATTCTCGGCTTCCGCACCACACATCATCATGCACTTCTTGGCAGCCTAATGCTAGAAACAGGAAATCCTTCTACTGTGAGATTTTGACTGTCAGATACATTAGAATAATTTTTTACTTTGAAGCAAACTAGTGAAAAAACGCGTAGAGTTTCACTGTTAATGCTCAAATTGATTCGATTCTGAATTTCTAAGGTTAAAGCCTGATTAATAAATTAATGAAATTCCAAAAAGCTTAACGGAATGAAATTTAGCTCGTAGAGAAAATTAGGGAAAGGAATTGACTCACGGGATTGCTCTACGAAGCGACTCAGGGTAACTTATTTTAGTAGGGGTCTCGGAAAATTTCAATTTCACAATGCTCTTTGTACTCGTGTCGTAAATTAATAAATGCTGGATAAATTCTGATAGAATTTTATTGCACAACAACGATTCGAAATCGTATCGTTCACATGGGAGTTGTTCGAGTATATTCAAGAAATTAGGTTCAGAAGAGAAAGAAGCTTGATACAAGACTTTGTCAAATATGGTTATTAGAGCTAACATCAGTGCTAAATTTATCCATTTAACAACGCAGATCCCTTTG
>JACJUY010001069.1:153486-165848 GCA_014220935.1 Platorchestia sp. MABIK | reverse complement strand
AATAACTGTTAATCAATTACAAATAAATTGAATTCCTACTCTTGTTGACCATATTAACAGTGCAACTTAATAATTATTGATAAGGGATCAGTACAAAATATCATTTTGTGCTATATTTGCCAAAGCGCACTTGCTCTTAATTGTTATTTATCATTTCTAGAGTTGTGTTCTGTTCCTTGATTCCCGTTGATGTGAATGAAAGTATAATAGTGAAAAATTTATAGAAGAAATTCAGTGGACTTTCAACCACGGACAAAACAAATCTTCTGACAGTTTTTTCAATCACTTAGTGCGGTACGCCTATCCTTTTATGTATGATATGAATCAAATATTTAATGGTAGTTAATAGGTACACAAACGCATTACCAGTTACAATGAAAGTTTCCACGCAATCAACGTTTGTTCATTCTCATTGAAATACACTTGCCGGATCATTCAAACATAATTTTGCCTGTACTCATTACATTAAATTCCTATACATAATATAGATCAAGTTATTCCTGGTTTTTCAAGTTTATCGCTGGAATGCATTTCTGATACGACCATATTTCACCAGCCCTCGAAGCAACAGTAAGACAATTGCCACCTCTACTCCCAGCTGGGCAAGTGAGCTCATGGAGTTGATGAGTCAGATACGTCCATTGGGGTACAATCTTTCTCTCTGTTTTGTTGAAGCATTAACTAAACTGCTGTGTACAGGGTGGCCCAGAAGTAACTGACCCTTTTAATTTGCTAAGAAAAAGAAAACTATGAACGCTGGTAAGTTGAAACATGTTTTATTGGAAAGAATAGCAATTTTATTGTTTATTAACACTATGTTTCGAATATAATATCCTTTAAATGGCCGCCACGGTTGTTTTGACAAATTAGGGCTCTTTTCCTTGTTGCTTCCATAACGCTCCTTAGTGTATCTGGCGAGAGTTGAGCTATTTCAGAAGAAATTTTGTTTTCAAGTTTTTGTAAATTTGTTAGATTTGTTCCATAAACTCGTGACTTGAGGTAGCCGTATGAGAAGAAGAAGAGAAGTCGCAGAAGAGAAGAGAAGTCGCATGGGGTCAAATCTGGAGAACGAGGGGGCCACTGGATGTTCCCAAATAGTGAAATTAAATGATTTGGAAAGCAATCTCTTAACAATATTATTCTCTTATTGTGTTTTTCTTCTTATGTAATTGTGTTTTTAGAAGGACTGATCCTTGTTTGAAGATGGATTCTGCAGTCACGTTGCACTTCTGTTATTGACGTCGTCTTAATGTAGGATTACAGAATTCTGATTCTTTCTTCTTTGCTGTAGCGAACAATTATGAAAATTTAAGGTTATGAAATGAAGCAAAATTTCTTCAGTTTATATGCTAGCTGAGCATATATGATGATATACAATAAACTATAAAAATATTATTCTAACAAATAAAACAAGTTTCAACTTTCTAGCGTTCATAGTTTTCTTTTTATTAGCAAATTAAAAGGGTCAGTAACTTCTGGGCCACCCTGTACTTTGAAGGCGTGAAAAAGGGCTGAAAAATTATCTTACCAATTACAGCTGCAAACCATGCAGAAAGACAAGGGAACAATTTGTACAAGCTCGAAAAATATATGAAACAAATGTGACTCACTCATCTTTTTAGTGTGACATTATGCTTAATTGACATTTATATGAATAAAAGACATTGTTAATTTAATTATTAGGCTTCTGATCACGACTGCAATCTCAGTGTACACATGATACAAAAGCGACCCGTTTTATTTGCTCTGATATAATGAATTATTTTAGCGCAATTATCTTCAACTGTGACACAGCTATTAATTTTACCATCTCCAAACCTTACGTTTTAATTAATGCTTTCGACTATAATCGGAAATTACCATTTGTATTTAGTTCAAATCAACGTCATGACGACGTAGGCAGAACAAAAAAATGTAATGAAATGAATTTTTTTTAAATGTCAGCGCTTAAACTCTATTTCATGCATATTTTCTTACGTGAAACTGTTTTTACAACTAACCAACATGAATAAAATTTAAGATACATTGGAGAAATATCTTTGTTCTCAATATTCTCTGAGAGTGCAATATATCTAAGAACTGAGATATCACACCTTATGACAATAAATAAGCCTCTAAAACTTTCCATTGTGATACCAAGCTGACGCAGAGCCATTCACTTTCCGCTACTATAAAACTTCCCAGCCTTCAACTCTGCTGATTAAAAAAAGCTCAAAAGTGCTCCCGAAGAAACAAGCTTCTGTCACATTTTCTGCTTGAAAATATTCGCACTGAAGTATAGCGAAGTCACTTGAGCTCTCCTCACGAGCGCTCGAAGGCTGTTCCTTCGAGAGTAAAAAAATTTCGTTCAGTGTTGCCTTCACCGCGGCTGACCGCAAAACTTTCTGGGAAAAAGTCGTGGGATGTAATCGGATTAGACGACGAAGAGATAATGCACTCTGCATCCACGTTTTCTTGACATTATAGTAAAAGTAGCACGTTTTCATTCTCATTTTTGAGGCAGTCTGCCGCTCTAGCGAGAGTCTGAACCATTTTTCTTTTACCATGTGAGTGTAATTGTTTTTTAAAATGCTTTAAAAGATGAGTAGATATCCTTCCTCACTCACCTGAAGCATTGTATTTAAGATTTTGAGGATTTCCAATCGACTTCTTAAAATTCTTTCGAAGTATAATTCAATTAGTTGCTTCATTAGAAGTATTTGTCAAAATTACTCTATTTTACTGGGGGTGTAGCGAGTGATATGGCGTGATGTTAATGACGAGTGTTGACGATCAAATATCCTTAAAACGAAATTTTCAATAATCACGTAGTATAGAATTGTATTTTATCAGTATTTCATTCTGTAATGGATCTTGATGTACATTATGTGTGTTTACTGTTATTTTCAGTTTTCTCGAATTGATGAAAAAATTTTTTTATGATGCTGGTATTTGTAAATTTATCGTAAATTCAAGGGAATAATTGAAGAAATCATAACTCCCTGAATATCAATGATTTTCCTGGGTGTGATAACAAATATTAAGCTGATTATTCTGAAGTGGGAACAATAAGTTGTCAAATATCCGGGCTAAATTTGAAATATTTTCTAATCAGTTTATCATTGATTGAGCTTTTTCATCAGAGTGTTTAAAGTCGTGAGCAGTTTTTCTCCGACGCTGTCCAAGACGAAGCAGGTAGTTACATAGAATACAATACTGTCAAATAAGGCACCAGAAACGTTAGTCAGCATTTCTTCTAAGATGCGCAAGCTGAGGAAAGGCCGGAAATTTTTCATGGCTTTGAGTATCGAAAGAATGAGGACATCAGTTTATAATTGTGGAATAAAATAATTGTGCGAAATCTATCCCAGAACCCACGTAACGGTATTATTTTGTCTGGCAGTTGTGTAATTTTTTCAAAATATTCAGTTTAGTTACAAGTATGCGCATTGTCGTAGAACTTTTAAACGCGGTACACCCAAGGATGAAAGATTTATTATAATCGGTACTGCTAAACCAAGTAAGCCTTCCAAACTAGGTCCACAACTGGCACTATGTGTTGAACACCGACCTGTAACTTATTATCACAAGTTTTGTTGGTTTTCAAATAAAATATTGTAAATTACTTTGTTTCTCTAAATGATGTGGAAGAACTGGGGCTTTAAATTTTCAAAAATAGCAGAGGTAAAATTAATTCAATAATAAAAATTTCCTCGCACCATTATGCAGTAATTTGGCCTTGCTTTAAAGCTGGTTCAAATGGGTTTCTACAACTGACCAAAGTCTTTATCTCACTACCAAAACAGCTCACAACTTTAGAAATTGAGTCAAAAAAATACTTTTTCTTCACCAATAACCGTTCATTACTGAAGGTGAGCAGATACCAAAAAGAGCATATGTTTCATCAATTACAACAGTTGTTGAAAGAAAAGCATTCAGGTATGTCAGCTTTTTTCATCCATCCATGTGGGAATGATAGTTCACAAAACATACGACTAAACTTATGTTTATAAATCTGAACACGTCAGTGGTTAGCTTTAATCGAAACCTTATCAGAAACTTAAAAACGAAGAAAATTCCAAGAAAATTTATCATCTTTACTTAGAAAACGTTTCGGAGTCCTGCTCCATCATTCTGACTTTAAGCCTGTTTTCTACAATCGGTACATGGACGAAACCCTTGTTCTTTTTAGCCATCCATCACATGTCGATCGGTTTTTGAACTACCTTAATCTTAAGCACAAATCAATTAAATTCACAGTGGAGGTGGAAAAGAATGACACATTAGCCTTTTTAGACTGTCTCGTGACTAAAGATAAATATCAGTTTCAAACGTCTGTGTATCGCAAGCCCACTTTTACTGGATAAGGCTCTAGTTTTTTCAGTTTTTGTTCTATGAATTTCAAAATTAATTGTATCCAAACTTTAATCAACAGGGGTTACAAAGTGTGTTCAACTTTCAAATACGTGCATTGTGAATTTGAATTTTTACGATCATATTTAACAGCTAATGGGTTTCCGCTTGGTCTTATTAATTCGCAAATTAAAAAATTTTTGTCAGAGCAATACAGGTCACAAGCTGCCGAAGTTAGCGGTAAAGATCGTTTGTACTGTTCATTTACGTATTTTGAGGCACCGTCCGATAAGCTGTCTCATGAATTGAAATTACTGTGTGCGAAATATTTCCATAATTTTACTTTACATGTCACTCAGGTTAATAATTTCAAAATTGCTTCTTTTTTCGGTACAAAGACATGCTTCCCACTGATATGCGAGCCTCTTTGGTGTACTCTTATAGTTGTGTGCAGTGCACATCGTCGTACGCCGGTATGACGTCACGAAATTTTTACATCAGAGTGGCAGAGCATAGAGGTAGAAGCTTCCGTACTGGTAACCAACTAGCACACCCATCGCATTTTGCAGTGCGAAATCATGCCGAAAAATGCAATGTTCCTTTATCTCCTGCCGATTTCAAAATTTTAGATTCGGCTTCAACCCCTTATGACCTCAGAATTTTAGAACCCTTGCATATCTTCAAATGAAACCCGGATTTGAACAATATGAACAGTTCGTACCCATTGCAAATAGTGAATAGGTAGATCCCCGTCAGTACCAACCGTATTTCATTTCATACTTATTTGTTACATGTATTTATTTGTGCATCTGTATTTTATTCTTAGTTTTTGTTCGTGTCATACTTTGTACTTTTACTTTCATGATACATTTTTGGTACTCACAATTCATTGTACTTTGATCTTTTATTTCAGACGTTTTTCTTTCTTTTTTTTGAACTGATGATGGAGCAGGACTCCGAAACGTTTTCTGAGTAAAGATGATAAATTTTCTCGGAATTTTCTTCGTTTTTAAGTTTCTGCTAAACTGATGTTTAGTCGCAACAATTTGCACACAATTCGTACTTTTCATTCTCCAAAGTACCGCACCCTGACTTTTGCTTGCAGATAATAAAAACAAGTTCTATGGTTACATGGAAGCATCTGCTGGCTGCTCTGACCATGCATCAAACTAAGTTGCTGCTCTGTTGTTGTAATTGTTCCTGTCTGCCGCAGTGAACTTCAGCCAATCAACTCTGGCCTTTACTTGAGCTCGTTATGTTTCAGCCAATCAGCTTCGCCCCTTAACTCTGCTCGCAAAGTTAGAGGATCCCTAATTGTCAGCACTAACTCGCTTCGACTCGTGCTGAGACAGACGTCTTGTCCACTTCGTTATTACCTACAGCATGCGAACGAAGGTCGTGTCATTCACGCTGCATAATTGTGGAGCCCAAATGGATCCTGGCTGGCAACTGCTGAATTGAACCAACCTCTCGTGATATAAATACCATCAAAATATAATGGAATTGTTTTCATGCCCTGAAATTCACCACGCAAGTATGAAAATGCGTAGTGAAATGAATTTCTGCCATGCTCTGATTCACAATGAATTGCGTATTACACGAAGTTCAGTCATTTCAGACTGTAAAAAGTTATTTCATGAACTCTGAATCATTTCTTACTTCAACTTTGGTGCTTAGAATGGACCAACGAAAGCATCCTAAAAACATGTCAATAAAATGCCCTTTAATGAAAAAAATTGACATTGAGCGCTCCAAATTTAGCGTGCATCGTCTCGTTTCGTTTTCAGGGAGCTCTTCAGTGCGCCGTTAGCGTTGTTCAAGTTCATCGAGCTTACAATGTTTCCTGACCCATTCCGTGCAGGTGGATGTTTAATAAAGCTGCAAGCTGTTCTTTATCGCGGTCTGAGAGCACAACAGAAGCGTTAGAGCGCCACTCTGGCAGACCTCCGTAATGGCCTCCTGAGAGCAACCGGTAAATTCTCCAGAAAATCGCGCTACTTCTGCGCCGCTGTTGACGTCACTGGAGCCTGCTGGTTGGTTCCAAAATTCACCGTCGCAGCACCTCATGCTGCAGTCATCTCCGAAAAAAATAAAGCCATCTTCGTAAATGAAGTCATCTCCATATAAGTCATCTCCGAAAAAATAAAGTTATTCAATATTGTACTCTTCGCTGCATCAGAGTTCTCGAATAAGCAATGTGTGTTGACCATGTCAAATGGGAAGTAACTTGTAAGTTCTCTCACTTTTCAGACAAGCTGTCACACCCAAACCTTAAGGTAGTATATGTTTTGCCACTTATTCCTTTACCCTCCCCGCAGAATTCGAAGTTTATTTCTAAAGACTTCCGTAAAAAATTAGTTTCTGTTCATATTTGCACCCTGAAGTGGTTTTTATAACAGCCGAGTGGTAATTCCTTCCTCATTCTGATGTCGGTAACAATTCATGAAAATGATAATTTAATAAACACAATTGAAATAGAAGTGCACTGGGGAAAAACACAGAAGTGAGGGAGGTGAAAAAATGTTTGCGTGGAAGAAAGAAGATTAAATCGGTCTTCTTTCGATAATGAGGTGATCGACCCATGAAAAATGCATGTTACAATCAAATTCCTCAACTTCCTCTGTACTACAGTGGAATTTGACTTTAGAATTTTGGAATCCTTGTTCATTTTTACCCATAGACCTCAGTTAAATAATGATCAAAGTGCGATGAAATTAAATATTGCCCAAACTGTGTATATAGGAGTGTGTTTGAATGTGTGTGTGTGTAGTTCTGTTATTTTATGTTGATTTTATTATGTGTAGGTTTGATTGCTAGAATTTAGGTGCATGTGTACGTTTGGCTTCGATTGTTTAAGAGAAAATTTTAATATTTTAATGGTTAGGCAAAGCTATTTTTCGAGGTAGGTATAGGGATCTTGTTTCCAATGGCTTTCGCAATTTGCTCATTATCGTTTTTATTCTTTGTTTTACAGCAATAATGATGGAATCAGAGATTCCGAATCGTTTGCATTAAAAAATTGTTCCCTTTTATATTGGTTCTTCTTTTCATTTTACGTATTAGATTTTCAAAGTTCGCCCTTTTAATTCTATGAGGTGATCGAGGAAAAAGTTTCTCACAATAAGGCTCTATTATTGCCGCAGCTCGGCTTGACCAAATTGGCATTTCTTGTGCAAGCGGTAAAGCACTCGATGAGCTCTTCAGGATGTTTTCTCGATCTCATCTCGAGAGTTTCATTTTCTCGCCATTTCCTGATACGTCGCCGGCACTTTTGCATCAAATAAATGCTTTCAGTGCCTCCATATAGAGAGGGGAGAAACACTGTAATTGTCCACCAGTCTTATATATCGGCTTATACTGTAGATAAGGATCCATTGCTATTAAATTAAATAGAAGAACAAAGTATGTCATTTGTGAGAACATTTCGTACTCAAATTATACTCCCACGTGAAGCTGAATTCAATGAAATTGATTACTACGAGTTGAAAAGATCCTTTGTGTGTGCCTCAGACCTGCAAGGAACGTCAACAAGGCACTCTACAGAAACAAATAATTTTTTTTTTTGTATTTGAATTGATTAGTACCTACAGTTACAATGACCGCAACACATATTAATAAACTACTCTACTTATTGAGTTAAATTTTAACTTTATACCTCCAGGTAACACAGTCGTTCTTGTAACATGCATTTTTCACGCAGTCATTAAACCTTCATCAACACGTGCAGACAAAGCCATTCTCAGATTAAATATACGGCTAGCTTCAGAAATAAACAGTACTACATGTTTAAAGTTCGAATGAAATCTTAATTTTAAGCTTAAAGCAATCAGTTCCATTCGACGGGGGATTTTTATGTTCAATAAATACCAACTCAAAGTAGCATTTAAAGTAAAAATTCCTGACTTGAAATCAGTCAAGTCCTATTGTTTCGTGACTCGCGAGAGGATTCCTCAAAAGCAGACCTTCCATGAAAAATCTCGTCAGGAATTTAAGTCAGAGCAAATGCACATTTTATTGTCCTTCCTCATGAGTATTTTTTCGATAGTTCTGACTTCATTGCTTAATATTAAAAAATGGGAAACCATCTCTGTCTCCCCAGGGAATAAAATCTTCGACATGATGCGGTCAAAGAGAAAGCTTAGAGGAATTCAGTGTGACACAGCACTGGAATATTTATTTTCCTTTGAATTCAAGTTGAAGAAAACTTTCGTTACAGGACTCTGGCGAGTTGGAAGCACCTTGATTGAAATGGTTGAAACCCTAAGCATTATTTGAATATTTCTCTGTTAGAATACATACTTACAAAACTTACAAATTTATTACATTCCAAGGTACTGGCACTAAAATTGCCTTTGTTTAAACGGATATGATCTCCGCTTGTAATTGTAATTGATAATTCTTCAAGTACCGCAGTTTCATGAGATAAATTCAAAAAATATGTACTGTAAACGAGTGAGCTCGTTGGTAATCACTGTATGCAACAGGATGGTAAATGAAGCTACAAAAATTAGACTCCATTCTAAGCACATTCTCTTATTTTTTCTGTGAAAGTTAATCACTCAATTGCATAAGATTTTTGAACCCGACATAGCTTTAGGACTACCGAAGAAATCCCTCACTGGCTTTAAATAAACACCGCTCTAAAATTTCGTACGGTATACGAGCTACAAAATCCGCCCTCAAGAGCAGGTTTTCTTCATCAGCAAGTGCTCAAACATTTGATATTTGCGTCGTACCGTCCGTCAGAAGGGCAGAAAAAAAAGTACGGGCGGTTGAGTGCCGTCTTGCTCCGATCTGACGTAAATTAGGGCGGCTTGTAACTTTGGCTGAAGTTTTGTCAGCTTTACGAGTGTTATTAAAAGTGCTGAGACAGCGTCACCGACGTGGAAAATTGCAAAAGGCGTGCTTGAGGAGTGGTGATTCGCAGGTGCTCCCCGCCACTCGGCTTAAATATGCAACAGTAAATGCAAAGTTTCAAAGTTTTAAAGCTTGTTGAAAACTGTAGTTGCTTTATCTGCTTCCCTATGAATAAATATGTGGCATGAAAGTAAGCCGTATATTTTTTCCCGTCAAAATGTGACACACTATGCGAGAAATTATTCAACGTGGAGAGAGAAATTATAATATTCATGTCGTGTTATTTCTTGGACTTTTTTGTCCGTGTGATTGAAAGTATCATTTAATTGAATGTAATATATCAACAGGCACCAGTTTTAACGTGAAAGCTCAAATACAGAAAATTGTGAACGTAATGCTTTATTTCCCTCATTAGAGAATTGATTTTAAACTTTAATTTCCCTGGAAAAAAATATCATCGTTAACATTTTGGGAAATTCACGTATCATTAAAAGTAGCAGCATTTTCGAATAATTATCTTGAGTCACAATAAGTGACTTAACAAGCATTCAAAACTTGAGAACTGTTATTTTCCTAGAATGTAGATTCCTCCGTATACAAATCTAGAATATGCATTAGTCCGGTGTTCACACCTATAGAATATGCATTACCCCGGTATTCACACCTATAGAATATGCATTAGTACGGTGTTCACACCTAGAATATGCATCAGTAAGGTGTTTACTGCTAGAATATGCATCAGTGAGGTGTTCACACCTAGAATATGCACTAGTACGGTGTTCACACCTAGAATATACATCAGTGGTGTGTTCACACCTAGAATATGCATTATTCCGGTGTTCACACCTATAGAATATGCATTAGTTCGGTGTTCACACCTAGAAAATGCATCAGTAAGGTGTTTACTGCTAGAATATGCAACAGTGAGGTGTTCACACCTAGAATATGCATTAGTACGGTGTTCACACCTAGAATATACATCAGTGAGGTGTTCACACCTAGAATATGCATTAGTACGGTGTTCATACATACATATACCAGGCCTCTCCTCCCTATGGGAGGGTAGCCATACCTAGAATATACATCGGTGTTCATACCTAGAATATACATCAGTACGGTGTTCACTCTTAGTAAATATATTTATACAGTTTACCCTTCTACACTGTGCGGTTGTAATGTGCGCTACCGAAGAATGCGCATTAGTCCGGAGTACACGTCAAGAATGTGCGTATGTACAGTGGAATGCCCTAAAATGTTAATCGCTAGTGTGTTCTCTGCAAGAATTTGTATTTCTACGGCATAGATCCCTAAATAAGTCTCGAATGCATCAACACCATTTACTACTTTCACATTAACAGTATCATCACCACTGTAAAGCAACATATTTTGAGCTTTCGACACCCTTATTAAGTTATTTGCTAGTTTACAACACATCTTCTTAAATTTAGGTCATTAAAAAATTATTTACGTGTAATAAGAAATAACTTAGTGCTGCCTCTATGTGCAAGTTTATCGAAAATCTTGCTGCCCATAAGTTATTTTACTCAGTTTGACGCTTGTTTGCTTGCTAACTCACCTGCTCAGTCTATCCACCCGCATTCCCAGCACGCAGGTAAACTGGTTACTTGAGTACTTAATTATGGCTGCAAATTAATACAAATATGCTGTAATTCGTTGATGTTTACCGCGATTCGTTCGAAAGTTTAATTAACTTAAAAAATTAAAACAATTGAGATGGAAAAGAATCGAATTTCAAAGTTTATCAGAAGCAGTTCCACGGTTTAATAATTGTTCTGACTTAATAAGACCTCATCATTTGACGGTAGGGTACACAGGTAAGTCTAAAGGTATTGGATCGCTTTGCCCGATCATGAGCCTCTGTCTTATGTAAATAGAAGATAAATATAAAACGACCTACCACCTCTAAATCTTGCCTCAATATCGTATTCCAAAAGTACGGGTTAACTTTGTGGAGACTTCTTGCCCGTGAATGTGAGAGACGGAAACTCCCGGTGCGCCGAACGTAAATAGAAGAAGTTATATTTTATGAAATATGGACGGCGGCCATATTTACCCGCAGACCGCGCATCTCGCGGGTCAACACTACCCGTTTGTTTAGGGACGGGTCCGGGACGGTTTTGGACTGTTGCTACATGACCTGGGACTTTCAATACATAAAGCCATGCGTTGCTTATCACTCGTAAATTGAATAAGGCAAAAAAAATAGTTTTTGAGAAGACCTAAATGATCCTCGGTCAGAGAAACTTACTACGAGATTCTATGGTCTGAAATTTTCATGGCTCAAATTCTTCAGAAGTTGTGAGTATATACAATGGAAATTCGATTTGATGTTTGGCAATTAGATCAAATAGATCAAATAAAATAGAAATAGATCAAATAAAATAGTTCATATATAAACATCGCTTAACACTTTGACTGCGACGTGAGCCATATTTGTTCACTTAGGGAAATTTCATTATGCTGCTGACCAAATAATAGTCACAAACTCAATTTCTAAAAATACTTAATCAAAACTAAATGAAGACACGAGCCAGTTAGTCTTTGATAATTTTAACATTGCTGAGTACAATTGACTTTATATTTGAATTGAATAGTAAACTTTCGTTTTCCTTGCCGCAGTCAAAGCGTTAAGCCTGATTTTGTAGGCTCCCTAAAAAAATCAGGCTTAACACTTTGACTGCGGCAAGGAAAACGAAAGTTTACTATTCAATTCAAAGATAAAGTCAATTGTACTCAGCAATGTTAAAATTATCAAAGACTAACTGGCTCGTGTCTTCATTTAGTTTTGATTTAGTATTTTTAGAAATTGAGTTTGTGACTACTATTTGGAATTCGATATTCTTTGCTAGTTAAATCTCGGTGATGAATTTCCTTCCACTTATAAAGTGCACCAAGAATATTCTTGAAATATATTCTTGATGATGAATGAATGAATGACACAATAAAAATCTTACGACGCATAGTTCCAGAATAAGTGAAAGGTGATTTAAAAATTTCAGGTTGTTACAAATGATTCCTAACTGTTGTGATATAATTTCGTCATATCCAGCGTCCAAGAAAAAATTTTGTGCTATGGATTACATTGAATGTTGCGACTGGCCCTCGTAATCACTTCGAATCTCCAAGAAGAACTGCGTCGATCATCATATTTG